>JACEVL010000603.1:0-87500 GCA_020284085.1 Aporrectodea caliginosa | reverse complement strand
ATTATTACTATTATTATTATTATTATTATTATTATTATTATTATTATTATTATTATTATTATTATTATTATTATTATTATTATTATTATTATTATTATTATTATTATTATTATTATTATTATTATTATTATTATTATTACGTACATGTACATTGTACAATGCCTACATACAATATACCACATGCATAATATTGTTGATAGATCATCGTCGAGCAGCAGCAGTTTAACCTTGTCACCTGATCCTGAGGAACTTCAAAGATGAGAGTCATAGCCTTGATGAAGTAACTGCAGCTCTAGATAGTTATCTAGATATTTTACAAGTTACAGGAAGGTAGCTCACACATTTCTGCAATGGCTTCATCAGGGCATTCTCCTTAAATATATCGCGAACAAATAAAGAAGCATCTCATATCGGTAAAAATGAACTGCAGTAGAAAGTGACGGGCTCCTAGCTGGCCACCAGACTGCTATAATAACTTGTAGTCATTCTTTCATACTATGACTTGTAAACCATATTATGGTGTGTAAGTTTGAAATAATAGCCAACGTCAATATAATAATTATTTATATATCACGAACAAATAATGAAGCATCTCATATTGCTAACATAATTAGGGCCTATTGCTAACAAATAAGGACAGATAAGGAAGCATCTCATATCGCGAACAAAATGATATAATAAGGAAGCATCTCATAGCGCGAACAAAAATAATGAAGCATCGTAAACCCAATCGTCATCATAATTTCTAGGGCGCCCACAAAAGTGAAGTCGCATTAACCAGCTTCTTATTGACGCCTGTCTCTTATTGACTGTAGTGTATGTCAAATACTAAATTCCAGAGCCCATCCTCTGCAGCTGCTAAAAAGAAATGACCTGCTGTCCCTCTTGCTATGTGCTCTGTCAACATACCATAGCAGGAAGGTTGCAAAAGCATTTTGGTAGCAAATTATGATACCTGTCTGAACCGATGGTAGTATTTTGATTTTTCGACGATACGGTAATGTCTCGGTGAAAGAGAAGATTACTGTTCATAGCTCTGAGAGATAATGATGAGTCTGATGAACCTACAAAATGTATTCCACTATTAAAGGATCGGATCTAGGGTATGTGCTTTGAAAATCACTGCTTCAAACAATGGAACAAAAGGTTCAGGCTGTATTCTGCTAAAGACAGAAATACAAGTGGCAGGAAGACTGCTCACATGTTTTTGAAATGGCTTTATAACGACAGTTCCAGAATGATCTGGATGTTATGTCATTAGCCCATTGAGCTCTTAGGTCGGGAGCTCCTACATTTAGCATGCCGTCATCACATATCAGATCTCATGTTGGTGAAGGTGGTTAGCGTCTATTCGTATTACATGTAAGTTTAGGTCTCAAATCTCCAGAAACAGAACTCTGGCCATTTCAAAGATTGATAGCATCGAATAAATCAGTTTTTTTTAAATGTTCCACGGCCCCTGAGTATGAGAATATGACATCCATTATCGCCGCATGGAAATACAGTGGCATAGAGTTTGGAGTAGCTCCGCTGGGCAACATTCCAAGCGCCAGATGACTACCGTGAACTGCTGGAGCTGTCGATTGTTTTCTTTGGTTGAACGTCTCACAGTGGAATCCATTTCTGATATCCAGGAGCAATTCACCAGAGCCGTTTATTCCATAAAAATTTGGCTATCCACAAACAGTATGAACCCTTGCAGCTCTGATCCTACAGATGACGGAAGTCATGTGCTCCCTCATATCACGAGCAAATAAGGAAGCATCTCATATCGAGAACAAATAGGGAAGCAATTTAGTATATTATAGTAGTCACTCAACGACCCACTATCTCTTCTGGGGCGGTTTGATTGCTTGCAGGCCTATAAATTATTGTTGACTGGCACGCGGTTTTGTACAGTAAAAATCTTTAGATATAATGGCTCTTAATTCTTTAGTAAACAACAGGCTTCCGTTTAATCATAAATTTTGCTGATTATACTGATTCAACTGATTATGCCACACGACAGAGATCGGGGTACGTTATTTTATAGCCTACATGATTTTGAAGTTCATCATTCACTGAGTAGCTGCTAAACGTACGAATGAACGGTCATACACTTATCGGAATGAGGTCTACGCTGTTACATCAATGTTGAAAGGCGAGTTGCTTGTTGCAAGTCATAAGATTTAATATTTTCTACTTTCGTGGCTCTGCTATTGTATAATAGAGAGATAAAAGTTACTCAGTTGTTAAGGAGTCTAAGGAGAAACCTATAAAAGTGTGATGCTTTCACAAAAGCCGTATGTAGAATTGTAATTCAAGAATTCACAAAAAGTTACTCATTTGTTAAGGAGTCTAAGCAGAAACCTATAAAAGTGTGATGCTTTCACAAAAGCCGTATGTAGAATTGTAATTCAAGAATTCACAGAAATTATGAAGTTCAATATCATTTCAATACGGGTCAATACGAACGAAACATTTTCATTAATGAATCTAGGTAATTGAAGACACATTTAAGGTAAAAGTTTCTTAACATTTTCATTGTAAGCTTACTGTGCATTTCATGAGAATGTTAAATGTAATAGCGAAAATGTTTCAACTGGCCTACCCGCTTAAGCTTCATCCAATAAAGTCTTAGCTGTGTCGACTGTAGGCCTACTTGTTTTGCGTAACCAAAGAAACCCAGCTGCTCTAATCAGCCTTTAGTGAACCGTCATAAACTTTCAGCAGGTACAACAACCCTGAGCGAGTTAAGACTGGCTTTGTCATTTTGTAATTTCAGAAGTCTACATGCTGAACATCTTTGTACGACTTAAAATTTCTAAGACGAACTACATCGGTGTTTAACGCCTCTGCAACCAATATTAAAAAGTTCTTAGATAAATGTCCATGAATTGAACCACACGCACATTTGCTTAACACGTGGATATAGGCCTACGGCCTACTCACTACTCAACGTTCTCGGTTAAGGTACTGTATCCTAACAATTTGATAAGGTAAATAAATAATTTCTACTGACTTAATAGGAGTCTGTCAGTATGGCAGAGTATGAGTCCCCTCCAACGGAGAATGAAGGAGAAGAAATAAGATTGAGAATCCCTACTTTCTAGTTAAAAAGTTACTAGCCCACTTAGGCTTCGGAAAATTTAATCCAAAATTACTGGTCTGTGACCGTAACCAGTTGCGACCTTCCTAGGAAAAAGTAAATCACCAAACTGAGGTGAGCTATAGGATTAAATAACTAATTTCGCAGCTATTCTAAAGTTATCAGAAGGTTCAAAACCGATTGGACCAAAAGCGATGTGACCAAATAATTATACGAGTGGTGGTTAAAACTATGACAGTTGGCCTGCAGCACTAGTTCGCGCCTCTTCAGAAGCTTGGTCTGGAGCATAGGATGAATAAAAAAATGACCTTGGAATCCAAAGACACCATAATTTTTAAGACTACCAATGCAGTGACCACGAATTTCGTCTTTTAAGGACCTAGAATGAGACGTAGGCTTAGGCGGAATGGTGCAAAATGGCGTGACGCTTAATGTGCGGTCACCCATCATCCAACAATGAACTGAACCGATGATGTTGACCGCATTGTTGTTGAGCCAGTATTTTACAAATAGCATCCGGAATCTTTCCAAGCGGAGGGTGTAAACTATGATAAGAAGAGAGACTGAATCGGATGATTAAATTGTAATGGTTTTTATAATCTACAGACTTTGCATAATTACCTTAATTAAAAGTTACTTAATCTAGGGCCTTAGAGGTGCGAGAGAGTCTTGTGCTTTGCATGCTGCACTGCCATCAGAAAGGTACAGGTATCAAAATACTCTCAACAAAATTCCCTTCCACTTCTCCTAATCAGGTCCTCAAGTCTAGGCTGTGGAAACCAAGTAATCCGAAAAAGATTGGACTTTCTGTCTGATCTTAGCGATATCACGGACTCTGAAGAGCGAACAGAGCAGAGAAAGAGACCGGGTACCCAGCACCTTGTTCTGGTTCCAGTAACGTCAAGGGCATCCAATGAGGGAATCTAATCAGGTGACTTCTTTAGCGCCGTTTTCATAATGCACAAAACAGCCAGCGATGCTAAAGTGAAACGGAAGTCAAAGTTATAATCACCCGGAGAAAAGAGATCGAAAAATATAATATATGTGAGTCTAAGTGGAAGCAAAGAAGAAAGGTAAGTTCATTGGCCAGTGTGTATTTGTGTAGACTGTGTGACATGTCTTCAACTGGATGTTTGTTCAAACGGGTGTCTGTTCATTGCGTAGTCCAACGTCTTATACATTTCTCGAGTGACCGGCGTTGGCCAACAGGGATTGCTTCTCCGAATATGATTAATTAAAATTTGAATTACCTAGCTTTGTACATTGTATTAAACGCCACTTAGGCTATCAATAATGATGAACGTGATCGGGAGGGAATGAGTAAGAAGCTACATTTCGCCATCAGGTGCTTGGTTAGCTGAACGTATACTATCTAAGCATAATCTGTCGAGATGTGAATGATGAATGCGATTGTTAGCTCGTGGTAGTATTGACAAGTCGAATTCAGGACGTTTCTGCTACTGATAATGATAATTCAAGATTCGATATTCAAGATTCGTTTATTCCAGGAATCTAGTCGACAAGAGACGCAGCTAGTAACAGTAGATCATGTGACATTAAGCTGAGTTTAGCCTCATAAATAATCGGTAGGCATTATAAAAAAAACCTAAGGCTAACGCATTGCTATAACGACAAAAATCACGTAAACAAGATTCGCTCGAGCCTACGTGACAGCCTCCAAGGCGTTCATTCAATACTTATAATCATCAATAAATGAATGAATCAATCAAGCCTTTTATTGTTTCCGGATAAGAGTTTACAAGTAGTGATCCAGAATATTCATTAATCACCGATCATAAGTTTGGAAATTTAAAACAGACAGATCACATGATTAGCATATTAATTTTTGAGGGAAACAATCGGGTTCCCAGAAGGAACTGAAGTCCCGCTAAGTTAGGGATACCCGTGTACCATGTTAGCGGAAGGATGACGGTTTACTAAACACAAATAGAATTGTCAAAAAAAGAAATAAAATAACTAGCTTAGCTAATAACACTTAACTAGGTCACTTAACTAATTAAAGTACAATAATGATGATAATCATGATGACAATGATGATTACGATGATAATGGTAATAATGAAGACGATGAATATGATTTATGATAATGGCTAAGGTGATAATGGTGATGATAAACCTGATGATGATGATGATGATGATGATGATGATGATGATGATGATGATGATGATGATGATGATGATGATGATGATGATGATGATGATGATGATGATGATGATGATGATGATGATCAGGAGTGTGATAATTGTTTTTCATGTAGGATGGCGGACTATGGGGTATGTCGAATGAAGAAATGGTATCTTGGTTCATCACTAGCACTTGCCAACTGATTCCAAGGTCGTTTTCTCCTGTTTCTGATCATATGCATTACAAAGCCACGACATCGAACCCAGCGATTAAAGAGTATTCGATAATGTGTGGGAGCCATGCGGAGTTCTATATTCGACCGTTGAATACATGCATCGACGACTTTGATGGTTTAATATGCAACACTTTGGAGCTGGCCTACAGTGGCGACATCCCAGTGTTGCCAAGTGATATCAGTGGCCTAGAGGATACAATAATGTGCTACAAAATTGAATCATACCAGAGATATCCAGGTTTTGCTCGATTACGATTTGTAGGGTTAATGAAATATAACTGGATGTGCAAAAAGTACGACTTGAACTATACAGCTCGTTCAGGTCTCCATATCACTGTATGCTATAAAACGGACCCTCTTAACCGTTCATATTTGGATCAGGTGGCTGGAAACAAGTTTCAACGCGCTGTTAGTGGTCCAGCAATGAAATATCAAATAGATTCAAATTTAATTGTGGGAAGTGATACCGTCCGAAGCGTATATTGCCCTGAGTGGCCTAGAGAAGCCAAATCGTGGCCTATTCGACCAAGAAATTGCGGATGGCCAACAATGGATACAATATCCGAGGTTGTACAAAATGGTTGTCATGTTGTTTATGTCCAGCATCGTTCTTGCAGAGACGATAAAAAAACAGTGGAGATTGTCATTTTCATTCGCAGAAGTAATTTTACTTCAGAGTTGGACTCACACTCAACAGATTGTCTATCATTTGCTGAGATTCTTTGCAAAGAGAGAATTAATACAAAAGGATTGTCCAAAGGAAGATGAGGTTCTCTGTCCGTATCATTTAAAGACTCTGATGTTATGGACTTGTGAAGAGATGTCACCTGAATGGTGGGATTCCTCTTCTGTTATTACGATCTGCTGTGAGTTGTTAAAAAAGCTTTCAGAATGGCTAAAGAGGAGACATTGTCCAAACTATTTTATTCCTGAAGCAAATTTATTTCATGAGCCCTCGAGCTCCACAATGCGTGACAAGGCTGAACGACGACTAAATGAATTCCAAAATTCTGGAATTCTTTGTCATTGGTTCGTAGAAAATTATATACTGCCAACCACAAGAACACAATTTCAATTTTTGAACACAAGAAAAGTAGTACCAGATTTCATGGATTACATGTTGCCTCTCCTTGAACATTGGAAAGCGAGAGAAACAAAATTCTTAAATGTATTTCTTTCTTTCAGATTCTCAGAAAATAATAAGATGTGTCGTTTTTTAATTACAAAAGGATTCGACTCAGGATTTCTCCAAAACTTAAAATTTGGACAATATATAACTAATCTTACTTCGAAACAACACAGTAGAATGATTTATCTTCCAACAATAGAAAAGGTCTTGTGTTTCAAGTATTGGGACTTTCTACTGTACAATTTGCATGTTGCACACGCTCTACGTTGCGGAGAGATTTCATGCGATGGCAATCTCTTTGTTGAATTTCTCGAAGCAATTTCGATCCAAACAAGAACTTCAAAGTCTCAGTATCATAACTGTCCGAAGGCGCGTACATAACAGAGTAGTTGGTTTCAATTCCTGCGTGCTCAGAATTTCATGCAAAATTTAACTGGATCAAATAGCAGCTCAGAATTTCAACTGTTGTCACTCATGTCAAAAGAGTTTCTTAAAAATCTCTAAAATATGACGATTCAGAATTCAATGGCATTGCTCCTGCAGCTTTGGCCTATCTAGCTGCTCTCCATTTTGCGTCATCAGAATACCAATAAGCAATAAGCTTCTGCTCGGCAATCTTCGCAGAGTCGTCTTCTGAAAAGGATAAAGAAACACTGAATGCAGGTTGTTTGCTATTTATCGACGATGTCGCAAGAATCGTTGGACTGTGTGCTTCACAAATCATTTGACGACAATAATCCTAAGTGCATTAAAAGGCAGCTTCATCTTGATCTGCGTCTTTCACCAGAGATATTTGCTTATTATTTAACTGCATTATCTGCTGAAAGAATATCCACATACATGGTGTTTTGTTGTGATTTTCCACATTCAGCATTTCCGATGGACGAATATTTGAAGACCTTAAAAAACGGAAATATATTGTTTCGATGAAGTCAGTTAATGATTTCAATGCCTGCAGGCAGATCGTTTATCGTAGAACAGATTCAATGACAGAAACCGAACCTACGAGTATGAATGCTTTGAAACTCAAGGAAACAGTAATCGATGATCTAATGGAAATTGGTTTAGAAAATATGACATTATTCTACAATGTGATTCGCAAAGACTTTGGCATCCAGTGCAACACAGTCGACTGCTATCGTGCCTCTTACCTTTACAAATGTCGCCAATACGATCAGATGATGCTTTTATGTGAGCGAATTCTTCATGAGGCTGATATTCAGAGCGATTTGAAGGAATTTTAGTTTGCAAATGTTTTGTTGTTGCCACCGTTTGATTCATTTTTTGACGAAGACGTACAGTCGTTGCTTGGATGTCACACACTTTTTCATTATTTATCACCTCCCAATGACAATATACGGAAATTTAAGGTGATAGACCGGTCAATATTTGCATACTGCTTTGTCAATAGTGTGTTTCTTTATGATAATGGACTATCGATTTTTATTCACGATCATTACTCCATTAAATGCAACTATTTTCTTGGAAGACATTTTCTTGCAAGATATTTGAAAGTCAGATGTTGTATCGACTGCAATCTTCCGTATTTAGAAGCATTGACTGAATTTGCTGTTCAGAAAACTAATCTTCAGTTTGAACACATCATTCGCAGGTTTCTTCTACAAAAGCTCCGTTTTATTTTAAAATAATTCTGATTCATCCTCTCAATGACCAAGATCTTTTTCCGTGAGAAGTTTGGTTTTCGTACTGTGTAATATTAAAGACTGAAACATAGTTCTCTTGTATTTGGGCGTGACTTGGCTTTTAAAACAAAAATTGCAATTCGCCGAAATTTTCACTACCTTTTTGCAAGTGTCACCTGCTAAAGTCCCGTTCTATAGTCTAGCGGCCCTAGCCTACTTCTAGCCACTACGTAGGCCTGCAGGTCTCTTCTTCCTTACATGTATACAATACAGTACAACAGAACCTATATGATTGCCCTCCATCCAAGGTTCAAAAGTGCACACGCGACGATGTCGCAGACACAATTTTTATTGCAAAGCATTTGTGAGCGAGGAACTTGCTCAAGGGCCCTATGTACACAGTTAATGCCTCGGGCGATGCTCAAACTCGAACTCTCCGCGTTACAGGTCGTATATTTTTTCCTCGTGCACATGTTATATACATAATATTATTGCACTAAAATTATTATTATAATAATAATAAAAATAATAATAATAATAATAATAATAATAATAATAATAATAATAATAATAATAATAATAATAATAATAATAATAATAATAATAATAATAATAATAATAATAATAATAATAATAATAATAATAATAATAATAATAATAATGGCACTGCCATTTAAGATGAGCGATAATAGGGTGTAAAACCATGCCAAGACGTTCCAGCCAATCACAGGCTAGCCAATCACAGAACGATGCACCTGTTGTAAACAAGGCCAGCGGTATTTGCAGCCGTTGCCTATCAGTTAGACAATTACACCTGCGCGACGGCACAGTTCACCTGCATGGCCCGCGGAATAGCCCTTGCCCTGGCTCGAAGCAGCCGCCGCTCGCTCAAGCGCGACAAAGTGATGGGCGGGACGAATCGGTGACGGACAGGCCAGTATTGAGAGACGTCGCTCAGCAGGGGCCGGAGGTGCTGTCCCCGCCGGGTTCGATGGCTCTGCACCGAGAAGAGCCAGGTCTCAGCCACCCGAGGAGGAGGAATGGAGGCGTCATGAAACATGTTCCGAAAGGTGCTCGATTTGCCTGCTCACAAGCCCTTGAGAACATCCTGGTTTCTATCAACAGCAACCCAGGCGACATAGAAAGATGGCAGCAGCTGCTGCGCTTTGCCTCCAGCGTCCTGGGACAACCACAGAGGGCTGGCCGTAGACGCAACATGGCCAATGTGGTTAAAAAACGAATTGACAATAAGAACTACACGAGAGAAGAGGATGCAGAAACAGATGATGTGCCACGCACACGAAGGAAGGCCGATGCTAGAGAGCTGTTTCTGGCGGCGGTGAATGCTAAGGTGGAGGAGGGCAACATCCGGGCCGCATCACGCATACTCTGTAGCCAGGACCGTCCAGTTGAAGCGACCACCGAATCACTCGCGGCGATGGAGGAAAGACACCCAGCAAATGGATGGAGGGCCCAAATGTCAGACTTGCCGGAGCCGTCACGAACTGGCTGTTTTCAGGTTACGGTTAGAGAGGTCGAGGAGGCGATAAGATCGTTCCCGGCGGGATCAGCGGGGGGACCGGATGGGCTCCGTCCCCAACATCTACTTGACTTAATTAACAACAGGGAGTCAGCAGGAACACTACTCCAGTCTACGACGGACTTCATGAACGTACTGCTGCGAGGAGAATGTCCACACGAGATACGTCAGCTGATATTTGGAGGCACTCTTATCGCTCTTTCGAAGAAAACAGGTGGACTCAGACCAATTGCCATCGGATATGTATGGCGGAGGCTGGCGGCAAAGTGCGCCAATGCGTATGCCCTGAGCAAACTGGGGGCATTCTTCGCGCCGCTCCAGGTCGGCATCGGGACCCAGGGAGGGGGAGAGGCGGCGGTCCACGCAGCAAGAAATTTCGTCAACAGCATGCAGCGAGACCAGACCTTCGTCAAATTGGATTTCGCTAATGCTTTTAATACACTGAGAAGAGATGTCATGCTTCGCGCCGTTCATGATACCATCCCAGAACTCTATGCGTTCATCCACCAGGCTTACTCAGTGGAGTCCAGCCTACAGTCTTAAAATTGGCCCTACTTTGCAGTTTGCAATTGAATATAATTATGAGGTTACGTTTGTACATCTCGTGCGAAGTCATACTCACGCTTGTGTAGTTTTACAACAATTTTAAGCACAAAACGAACCTGTCCAACTGATTTTTACGCAATTTCGTTAAAAATAAGACTTCAGCATACCAGCACTTCGAAACATAACCGCCATTCCGCCATAAACGAAAGTGGGTCGCGTACGTAGACATCATTAATATTCATGAGCCTCGTTGGGCACATGGTTTAGCTTGCTTTGCAAAATGAAAAAAATATATCGTAAACAAAGCGAAACATAAGATTATTATAATATCTCAATTTCAATAAAATTTCTACTGCGATGCCCGACTGAATATGTAACACAAACTTAGCGAACTATTTATGAACAGATCACGATTCGCGGACGAAGACGTGATTAATATTTATCATGTAGTGGTCAGAGATTGAACGCATGCGTTCAAATATAGCATCCCAACGGGTCCTCGATTGAACGCCGGTGTTCAAAAATGCAGCTCCAACGTAGCCAACACTTGTATTCAACTTACTTCACGTACAAATTCTATATGAATTAAAAGGTTATTCATGTCATTTATAATTGTTTTTGATCGTGTACGCTTCAGTGTTACATGTCGAGTTTGATTGTTAGCCTGTATCGCGCCATTATCGTTGTTTGACAGTCTTCTGACTTGATTTCGATAATTTTTTAATCATTTACGCTACATAATGAATTCTGCATTTCTAAGCAGGCCTATCATGGAGAATTTTCCCCTTAGACCTATAGGTCTATACAGTTACAGCGTCTTTGACGTAGGCTACATGTCTGTTTTCCATAACTTGAACGCACGACGCGTCGTATTGAACACGCGCGTTCATATTTTTAAACGCCCGTGTTAATTTATAGAACGCCTCAGATGTGCTGCCGGACGCGTCCGGCGTTCTGAGGATTTACAGTGTGGGAGGGATGATGTGGCCACACAACGACCCACTCTAAGTCTGCATTTTAGCTACATATTTGGTATCATTGAGACAAAAGTGTTGTTTATGAGTACCCATAGTTCAGTGTCCTATAGGCAACAATTTGCTTTTATGTTTTACAGAGTCTCTTTATTTCCTGATATCATCAGCATATGATTAGCATATCTATGTCGTCCTGAGAAGCTAAGGGAAATATGTGGGTCCAATAATAAGGTCCAATAACAATAAAGGAAATATATATGTGAGCCGAATCATAGGCTACAATAAAAGTAAGAAAATTACGTGGGTTAAAAAATAGCTTCAGTTATATTTACTGCTTCTGGAGCTGTTTGATTGCCTGCATTGTTGACTGCTGTTTCGTGTGGAAAAAAGTGTAAAAGTAATGGCTCTAATTCTTTAGTAAACCGTCTTCCATTTAATTATAAATTTAACTGATTCAACAGATTATACTAAATGACAGTTAGAAGTATCTACACACAATATTTTAGTAGCACAGGCCTACATGACCTTGAAGCCCCTCATTAATAGAGTAGGTACTAAACGTGCCAACGATCACTGGTATCATTATTTTAAAGGAGATTTCGGCAGCTACAGCAATGTTGAAAGGCGAGTTAGGCCCTACTTGTTCTTAGTCAAAGCATTTAATATTCTTTTTCTTGACAGAGAGATAAAAAGTTGTTACGCATTTTGTTAAGGAACCTAAGCAGAAACTCATCAGAAATGTTAATACGAGAATTTACAAAGATTATGAAGTTCACAATGATTATAAACAAGATATTTTCATGAATAAATCCATTTAATCGGAGATGGTGCATATTTCAGGTAGAATTTTCTTAGATGGTCAGCGGGAGATAGCGGACGTGCGTAACCTTCTACATGGCAAAGTTATCTTTTTCCGGATTACTCTTCTGCATCAAATATTCCTCGCTACATTTCATCCAATATCTTGCAGAATATTCGCTCGGCATCATGTATCATTTCTTCATTTTCATTCCAGTCAGCAGACACTCCTCTCCATTGTATAAATGCCACTACCGTTTCTGTCCTATCATTCACCATACTCAACCTTTCTTCAGTCTGCCAACACTCCAACTAAATGCTGGTCTGTTTCCACGCATTACTATGTAGCTATCATTCATTCGATCAAGAGCTGCTGCTACTTGCAGACTGATAATATTCTTTGGACGAGGTCTTATAGTCTTTGGGGTTTCTGCCTCATCACGTCTCTCAGAGTTTTCTATGTAGTCTATATAGATATCACTATCTGAAGCATAAGATTTCAATAACTCGGCAGCTGTCTTAATACCTCTGAATAGGAATCTGTAAGGGCGCTATAACAAGTGCTCAAATACAATACAATACAATACAATACCACTGGACCTGGACTTTGGAGTAGTAGTAATAGATTGAAGTAGATAAGAAGTTGATTTTTACGTCTTCGAAGACGCATAATTTTATATGCAAAATTTAAGTTGTCATGTGGCACCCCTAAATAATGGAATATTTTTAAAAGATTTTGCACATGAGTCTGTACTACCAATACGAACAGAACTGGGGGATGTCCCTGGCATTATAAAAAAAATACTGTTTTGACTGCCACCCTAATGTTCAAACGATGTACTATCCTCTGGCAGGTACCGCAGATGAATCAGACGCCGCATCGCCGACTGACGGCAGTTCTTTTCCTGTTGCCCTGCAAACCCCACCAAGCCGGAGAACGGAAGCAGCATAGAGCATTCGGGCCACCGTTGTAGCACGAACCACGTCGTATAGCATAGTCCCCGAGAGACCCTGCGCCACGAGGATGCGCAAGGCATACAGCGATTGTCTGGCCTGACAACATAAAATTATGCGGGTGATGTGTGCCTCGAAACTCAAAGCTTCGTTCATTGTAACGCCCAAGATGACCATGTTGGAGACCTATGTCAGTCCAGGAGTGTTACTTGGAACCGCGTCACGCCCAGCACGCCCCCGTGGCCGACGAATCACCATCTCAACGGTCTTTTTTGAGTTCAATTTTAAGTTACAGGTTGCAGACCACTCTGTGACGTGGTCTAGTTCTGCTGCGATCGTTGCACTGTGTGAGGCTGGTACCAGCAGATAAGTGTCATCAGCATATTTGATTAACCTGTGTGAAGGGTGGACCGGCCTGAGTTTTGAAATAGCTGTTATAAAGTTACCTGGTCCCAAACCCGATCCCTGAACTATGCTGGCGCTGATGCTAATAATTGCGGAAATTAAGCCATTGAATTTGGTTCCATGTTTACGGTTGTCTAAAAAGGCAATTATCAGTTATACATGCAGTCAGGGATGGGCATTCTGGCGAGTTGCTCTGTACGATATGAATGCCTGACTGTATCGAAAGCTTTGGAGAAATCAAATGCAATCAGATGAACATAGTGGTCTTCGTGGATGGATGTTTGCATGTATATAGTAGGCTAGTATTATAGTAGTATAGTTTCAGTTTAACGACACTGTGTGATTAGGTGTGCCACAGTGGTAGCCATTAACAACATCGTGCACGCGTAAATAATCATGCCACCAGTTTCGGCAGAAATAAGTTTCTACTGGAAGAGTATAAGATGAGAATGTGAGAGACAGTAAGAGATAAACCAATTTTCCCCATGTTACTAAGGACCATCCTAGCATGTATGTATGTATGCTATGTATGTATGTAATGTATGTAATACTATGTATGTATGTATGTACGTAAGTATACTATGTATGTATGGTTATTTCTGACTAGTAGGTTTCAGGAAATAAAAAATCTCCTGATCAGTTCTCAAGTTCTTAACATCATCCGGGTTTATTGCCGGCTCATTCCCCATTACCGCGGTATTACCGCAATTGTTGTCCCCATTACCACTGTTTCCCGCGGGAAAATTTCCCTTGTTGCTCTCTAATATGCAGGACTCGTCTGTCCTGCATGACAACATTCCCAATTTCCGATGATGGGCTTCTTATATGTCCTACACATGGTTTCTTAGAGTAGTAAGGCCATATGGGAATTTCATGGGTTCCATATGGCATTCCCCTTCACTAAGGGCTAAGCTAGTGACTGGTTTTTCCTCTTTGGTCTCTCTTTCTTTAAAGACGTTTCTTTCCCCCCGGGATTTTCATGCTGATAGCGCCTGTGAATAGTTATTCTGAATCTGAGAGAGGAGCTATAGAAATCTATAGATATGATATGTGTTTTTTCAGACTGAGAGCATGGCTAAAAAAAATCATCTTCATCTAACGACAGGAAGCTTTAATTCTACAGTTAGCCAGTTATGTAGGAGTCGCTAAATGTACCGGAAGGCCTGCTGTTTAATTATAATGGAACAACTTAATTATGCGATGTCTTACTGCTGTGGGCCACGTTCTCTTGCGTTATGGACATGTTAGGAAGATATCCAAACTATAATTGTAAGAGTGATATCGTTTATTTTAGCAACCATCATAATACATACACTATAATATTTGAATCGCCAAACTAACTATCTGTCTATCGCAGGCGCTGAAGTTCCACGGATCACAACATGTTCTGTGGGGCAGATGATAAAGGAGAAGGTTGTGAGGTGGAGTATGGACCAAATTTGATCTGCTTTTCAAGTAGAAACTCCCAGCTCTAGTTCGGCAACACCACAGATGACATGGAAACCGGACGGTGCTAAGGTAGTGCTGTAGCCTAACTCTGACCCTGTTCTCTCCAATGACTCCCTCCCTTGTGGCGCAGTGCAAGAAGGCGGGAAAGGTCTTTTCTTCATTGCGATGAAACTGGCTTGCTACCGTTTGGGTCTGCAGGTTCCCTATCGTTAGGTCGTAAGTAATTTCGTCGTAGTCAATTCGTCGCAATTTATGTCGTCGTTAACCCTTTGGAGGTGAGGTGAAGCATTGTAACGTTTGAGTTGAGGTGGGGTCTGTCATACCCCAATACATATAATTACTTGCAAGTCACAATTCTTCTTCTTCCTATACATAACATAAATTGTGAGCTAAACTATAGTTAGGCCTAAGTAACCAATTACGGGCTAAACTGGTGATTTTCAGGAACAAATAACAGTTTTCTATCATAATTCATATGGCCAGCGTGGTGGCGCTCAAAATCAAAGCGGTCCTTTGCAATGGCATCTTCGTGGCCCTCAAAACATGTAACATTTGGGAACACGTGACATAAAACCCATAATAATGGATCAATTTTGCATCGATGCAACACTATTATATGCATTAATATCTTATAATCGTATAATTTTTCGGCACTGTGCCGTTACTTTTTTTAATTCATTAAAATCAATAATGTATACGAGAAATTATAATTTCACTTTGATATGCAAGAAATTTAAAAAAATGTGCGTTCAAAAGTACCTTAAATTGTCCTAAAGTGTCCGTATTTCACATTCACTAAGGTAGACAAAAATAATCCAAGCTGGCTCTACGTTTTCCGTAGAAAAAGCAGCGTAGAATAGCTATGGGGTTTGTCATACCCCACCTCACCTCCAAAGGGTTAATGAAATCGTCGCTATATAACTCGTCGCATGCAAGTCGTCGTGTTCATTCCGTCGTTTTTTCCGTCGTTTTTTATATCGTCGTCGTTAAATAATAGTACAACAGAAAGTCTCATCGTGCAAAGCTAATTAAAAAACTGAAAGTCACGGTTACATAGCTAAGTAAAAGCAGGTTAAAAGCTCTATAAAAATCTACTTAAAACGTAAGCACAATATGTAACTTTTACTGTCTAAACCGAATGAGTCTATTTCAAAATGAAATGCTGTGAGCGATGTTTCTCAGGTTACAGGTATTGCAAATGTTGTCAGGGTTGTATGAATCCAGGACTGATTTCATCCTATTATCAACAGATTTATATTGCGACGAAATGATCTGCGACGATATGGATGGCTACCCAATCTGCAGAATGCAGATCCTATTAGACGAGTTTCCAAACTCCGCACTGATAAGGCAAAGTGTATGTTATCTACCTCTAAGTATCCAACCTAGAATGGCGAAAATGTTTTATGCTAGATTGACTCTTCATCGATAACGGTCCATAATCTGACCACGCGACAATACCTTAGAAGTCAGTTTCAGTATTCAGCATCACATATCACGAAAATCAAATTACGTGTTAAAACAGAATTTGGTCATTGCTACGATGAAACACTTGAACTATTTTGTAATAATAGGCCCACGAAGCTTACGTAGAAGAAATCTTCGAATGATGCGTTCAAACGGAAGATTAATTTTCTGAGCAGCAAATTCTGTCAATGCTTCTGTATACGGAAGATTACAATCGATGCAACATCTGACTTTCAAATATCTTGCAAGAAAATGTCTTCCAAGAAAATAGTGGCACTTAATCTCGTAAGGCATTGAAAGAGACTGTGAGAGTTCATACCCATAAAAGTACACCCTTTGGGCAAACCAGTGCGAAAACGTTGACCCCTCAGATAATTCAAGTTGCCGCAGGTCTTCATTCAAAGGTGATAAATAATAAGCGAGTGTGTGAAATCCAAGCAAAGACTTTACGTCTCTATCGAAAAAAGAGTCAAGTGGTGGAATCAGCAAAACATTCGCTATTGCAAGCTTCTTCAAATGGCTCCGCAGACCAGGCTCATGAAGAATTCGCTCACATAAATGAAGCACTTCATCGTATTGGCGACAATTGTAAAGGTACAAAGCACGATAGCAGTCAATTGTGTAGCACTGGATGCCAAAGTCTTTGCGAATCATATTGTAGAATGATGTCATATTTTCAAAGGAATATTCCATTAGGACACCAATAACTGTTTCTGTAGCCAAAGGTCTCTCAGCGGTATCCTCGGAATATGCTGATAAATCTGTTCTGCGATAAACTATCTGTCTCGCAGCGCTTAAAAGGGTACTTGACTTCGTCGAAACAATATATTTCGGCTTTATTAACGCATTCAAAAATTCGTCAATAACAAATGCTGAATCCGGAGAATCACGATAAAAATCGAAATGTTTGGATATTTGTTCGGATGATAATACACTCAAATAATGAGCCAACACTTCTGGTCTAAGACGCAGATCAAGATAAAGTCGCCTGTCGATGTAATGAAGATTATTGTTGGCAATCTTGTGAAGCACACACAATCCAACGATTCTTGCGATATCTTCAATAAACAGCAAGCAACCTGCATTCAGTGTTTCCTTTTCCTCATGAGATGTCTGATCTAGGAGAACTGCCGAGCAGAAGCGCATTGCAAGTTGGTACTCTGATGTGGCAAAATGAAGAGCAGCCAGATACGCCATAGCTGCAGGAGCAATTCCGTTGTATTTAGAATCGTCATATTCTAAAGCTCTTCTAAGAAACTCTTTAGACATGAGAGACATTAGTTGAAACTCTGCACGGCTATTTAATGTATTTAAATTTTTCATGACATCCTGAGCACGCAGGAATTCAAACTGGCTACTATGTGCTGTGTACGCTTTCGGAAAGTTATGAAACTCAGACCTTATAATTTTAGGTTGTATTGAAATTGAGTTGACAAATTCAACAAAGAGACTGCTATCCCATGAAATCTCTCCGCAACCAAAACCATATGCAGAATGCAAAATATACAGTAGGATGTCATAGTACGTGAAACATGAGACGTTCTGAATCGTTGGAAGATCTATCTGTACAGTGCTTGTTTTCAAAGAAAGACACCTTGCATAATATCCACTTTTCAAGCCCTGTCGCAGTCCGGAACTGTACCTATTTTTTATTACGTTGCGACTGTGCTTATGAGAATGTGAAAATGTGCCAAAAAATAATTTATCCAATGATTCTGTATCACTCTCATTGAAACATTCATACAGAGGTAGCATGTAATCCAAAAAATGTGGCATTACTTCCGGTGGGCGTTCAAGCTTGAAATGTTTCCGAATGAATGGCGGCATGTAATTTTCCACAAACCAAAGACAAAGAATGCCAGAATTGCAGAATTCATTTAGTCGTCCTTCAGTCATTTCAGTTATTGTGAAGTTCGATGGCTTGTGAAATAAATTTGCTTCAGGAATAAAGTAATTCGGAAAATATCTCCTCCTTAACCACTGTGAAAGTTTTTTTAACAACTCACAGCAAATCGCAAACACCGACGAGGAATTCCAAAATTCTTGCGACATCTCTTCACAAGTCCATAACATCAGCGTTTTCAAATGATACGGACAGAGAACCTGATCTTCCTTTGGATAATCCTTTGGTATCAATATTCTTTTTGCGAAGAATCTCAGCAAATGGTAAACGATCTGTTGAACTTGAATCCAACTCTGAAGTAAAATTACTTCTGCAAGTGAAAATGACAATCGCCACTGCTGTTCATCGTCTCTGCAAGCACGATGCTGAACGTAAACAATATGACAACCGTTTCGCATAACCTCAGCGATTGTATCAAATGTCGGCCATTCGTTATTCCTAGGTCGATTAAGCCAGCCTTCGGCTTCTTTAGGCCATTCAGGGCACCAAAGGCTGTGGACGATATCACTTCCGAGATAATAGAACGGTGGCTTTTCTCCTGGTTGTGTAATTGCTGGACCTCTAATAATGTTTGGCACGGCGCTTCCGTCTGGTACATATGGGTTATACGCATTTGCAATACCATATAAATCTAGCCGTACGTAGTTATTTTTAATAACTGTATTGTTAAATTCGTATTTCTTATAATTCCAATTAAAGTTCATTTTACCCAAAATTCGTATTCGAACAAAACTTGGATACCTACGGTATGATTCAATTTTGAATAACTTGATCGTATCAGCTAGGCCACTCATATCACTTGGCAACACTAAAAACTCACCACTGACGGCCAATTTATCATTGTCGACAATTAAGCTATCAGTGTCGCCAACGCATGTATTTTTCAGCGATCGGATATAGAACTCCACAGCGCTGCCACAATATATCGAATACTCTGTTGGTGTAGAGCTCGCTGCCCCGATTAAGTCATGCATGCAATCAGAAAGAACCGGAAACGACTTTGGAATCACTGAACATGTGCTAAACATGTACGCAGATGCCAGTTCTTCATTCGATTTACCAGCATATTTCGTGATCCTAAAAATTGATAAACATCTCCATCTTGAAAACTCATCACCACTATCATCATCATCATCATCATCATCATCATCATCATCATCATCATCATCATCATCATCATCATCATCATCATCATCATCATCATCATCATCATCATCATCATCATCATCATTATCATCATCATCATCATCATCATCATCATCATCATCACCATCATCATCATCATCATCATCATCACCACCACCATCATCATCATCACCACCACCACCACCACCACCACCATCATCATCATCATCCTCATCATCATCATCATCATCATCATCATCATCATCATCATCATCATCATCCTCTAGGCGCCTAAATGGCACACACGTACCACACTAGTTGCGTTGTTAGTGCGTTTTAGTAGACTTATTCGGTGAAGTTCACCGTTGCGCTTGCAGCTGTTGAGTCGGCTTACCGTCCAGCCCAAGGGCAACCTATCGCTTGGAGCAGCTGTTTAGTTTTCATCAACTTTTCGACGGTTTTGGGGTGTTATTGACTTATGACGTCATGGCGCCACCGTCCGAGCTACTTTGGCTGCGAAGTGGCGCTGAGAGGTGTCGGCGGGTAGATCATCTGACCGTCGACCTCATCGATCTCGGGACTCGATGGCCTCGGGCCATAGGGCGCCGGTTCCCAGCCTCTGCATGGAGCCTCCTGGTCAACGCCTCCTCGCTCCGGCGGGTCGAGACAAATGACCAGTTCTACAACCGAGCGTTCAGCCATTGTCGCAGAGTGTGCGAAGACCGAACGAGACGTCAACAGTATCGTCGGCGGGTGCTCCATGCTGCACCTGGCCTCTGCCAGTTGCCAGTGTCTCGGATTCGTCGAACCTGTACCTTTCTTCAGCTTTTCTTCGTCATCTGCTTTAAACGTCTTCTTCGTACAAGGGACCTTGAGGGGGCCAATCTCCGGCCACACACTGTCCTTCGATTTAGGCTGCTTGGAAATAGATTACTATGCTTTTGAGTAATGATCCTTAATTTACTTGGATACAGTCAATAATATTTTAAAATATATGCTATGTAGTATGTATGTCTAAATAGTCTTGGAATTGTTAGGATCGACAGCCGTTTGCTTATTGACTAAAGACTCGCAGTTATCATGAATGATTGTCAGTGGCGTAGCCAGGAATTTATTATGATTGGGGGGGGGGTTTGGGGATTTTAAATACCGGTAATTTGTGTTTTCAACGGAAAATTGCGAATATTGTTAATACTTCATCGTGCTGGGGGCAAAAAATTTTTCCCCTAAGCTAATGGGGGGTTTTAACCCCCAAAACCCCCCCTTGCCTACGCCACTGATGATTGTAACCTGATGCGGTTTGACAGCGGGAAAATTTATTAAACGAATATACAAAAAAATCATTTATCATCATCAACATGATCATCATCATCATTATCATCATCATCATCATCATCATCATAATCATCGGCAGCAAGCAGATGGAACATTCTAATTATCACCCACACAAAGTGCCAAAAATGACCTTTATCACTCATAGCAAGAAAAAATGTATTGTAACTGCAATAAAAAATCAGATCAAAAGGATAACCCGACCCGGACCAGTGTCATAAAGAACCAATGATGGGCACTTTTAACTACTGCATTTACTAATTAGTAGTTATAGCTCCTAGAAATGTAGCTGTCAAGTAGCTATAGCTATTTTAAAACAACAATTTTCAAAATAATTATTAATATTTTATCAAATAGTTTTAAGTTAACAACAATATTTCGTATAAACTAAATTTTTTCACATTTTACTTCACGAACTTCAGTAATTTCAACTATTTGGACGTTGTCCATAACTCAGTATACATTATAACTGAGAGCGCTATATGATTTGTTAATAGAAATTTGCGCTTCGTGTCTTGAATTGCTTTACAAATATTATTGTATCATTTTTCCTGTACCGTTGGTCTGTGTGACACTGCGACAGGATGGTCTCTATGAAGAGCTGTTCAAACGTCTACCCTCTTCGTCCTCTTACTTTTCTAGATTTTAGTAAATATAGACTAGCTGTTGATATTAAGCATTTATAATGTTCTAAGAGCTTTTGCAGTTGCAGACTTTATTAGTTAGACATTTTAGTAGTTATAACAATTTGGCAGTAGTTACTGTTAAGACCACGTACACAATCAGGATGCCTTGTAGCAATATAAAATTATGTTCTAGCAGTTCCAGTCCCTTGTTTGTTTGTTTGGTATATTCAGTAAGCTTAATTCATTACAAATAGGTTTGTCACTTTGTTTCTTGTTTTTATTACTTGTGTTGAATATCTGTAATTAATACAGAAAGTAAACTCTCATGTTACTTGGTGAATATCAATGCATCGTAACATAACTTTAGAGAAGTAGTTTGAAAGTAGTTACCTACTTATCTGGTAGCTACCAAAACTAGTTAGGCTATAACTATTTGTCATCTAAAGTAGCTATAACTAAATAATTTTAAATTAGTTCGAAAGTAGTTTTAACCACTAGTTGAGTAGTTGGTGCCATTCATTTTCAAGTACAATAGTGACATAGAGAGAACCTCATCCTCTTTTGGACAATATTTTGGTATTAATTCTCTCTTGGCGAAGAATCTCAACAAATATCTCACCAGTCTTGATTGTCTTCGCCGAGTTCCCTCCTATACACATAATTTTATTTCAATCTCTGTATGTCGGGGGATGGTAATATTTAAGTAAGTTAGTAGCCTTTATTTGCATCTGACAAGCGCACATTTGATATGATTGAGTAGATTAGCCGTGTTTTTGCCTGGCACATAACTATACACGAACTTTACTTCTTACTGATTCGTACTTCAAATAACTCTACACGGTGGTTCAATAAAAAGTAAGCCAAACGCTTGGTCGTTCCCAATTGGTCTTCATTGATCCTGGAGTAAAAATTAACGGAGCCTATTAACGCGACGTTCTGCTGTCAAAACATCTTCTACCTGTTATAAGAAATCCAGCCCCAGAAGGCTGTTTTGTTTTTCAACAGGACAGTGCCCCAGCCCACAGAGCCAGAGAAACCATTGAAATGCAAACAAGAGAGACACCAGACTTCATTTCTCCAACATTATGGCCTATGAACAGTCCAGATCTAAATCCTGTCGACTATAAAGTGTGGAGCGTTATGCAAGAGCGAGTCTATCAGAAAGCAATCCGTGATGTAAACGATCTGAAGCAACTCTTGTTGGAATGTGTGAGATGGTCTAGATCAAAGGATTATCGACGATGCTGTTGCCCAATGGCGCCAGCGCCTCTAGGCTTGTGTGCAAGCATAAGGAGGACATATTGAACATCTTCTTTAATTAAATAATAAAACCATACTACTGAGAGTGTCTTCACAAAAATATTAAATACTGTTTTTGATGTTAGAAGTACTTATATGAAATATAAAGTTTGGCTTACTTTTCATTGAACCACGGTGTATGTAGCATTCCTACGCTTGCAGCCGCTCAAGATCTTAAGAGACATTTCGACTACAAGATTACTATGACTACTAATTATCTCTCGGGTGACAATGCGGCGTGTTTATCACTAAACTATAATGCACTCTGCCAAAGAAATAGAAAGCGAAAGTGTATTCAACTATTCATCTCCAGCTGAACAGATGGTTGGAGAAGGATGGGCAATTTGTGGGGAATTTTCATGTGTGTTTTAAAGGAAGACTTCATGACATTAAGGTCACCTATGTCTATGTCTGTTCGTCCCTCTTTTGATATCTCTGTCTGTCCGTCTGTTCGTTTACAGGTTTGTCTCTCTGTTTTTATGTAGCCTACTTCTGCTTAACCTATTGTTTTTCTATATATCTCATGACATTGTGTCGTCAGTTAACAATCGTGTTAGTAATAATATTCTTTATTGAAACAATTCGGTTGACAAACCGCAACCGGTTACAGTGTACAGTTATGCAATTGAAACAATTCACAAGAACCCCCCT
This sequence comes from Aporrectodea caliginosa, assembly GCA_020284085.1. NCBI lineage: Eukaryota > Metazoa > Annelida > Clitellata > Crassiclitellata > Lumbricidae > Aporrectodea > Aporrectodea caliginosa. The sequence goes on along the minus strand of JACEVL010000603.1, from coordinate 64,191 downwards.
CCCCAATGATGATGATGTACACAGTGGCGGCGCCAGGGGGATAGGGGGTGCTTATACCCCCAAACTGCGGCTCAGCCCCCTAAGAAGTGAGAAATCACTGCAAATCACAGCGAGGAGGGGACAAAAGGGAAGGCTTTTAGCTTTAGCCCCCCCCAACCTTAAATCCTTGCGCCGCCACTGGATTACAAGGAGCAAAAAGCGGTAGAATGCTTGTGAAAGAGAACGACGATAACAGGTAGAGGAATAAGAAGAAGGTAGTAAGAGAGCGGAAGGGAGAAAAGGATACAGACAGTGAAGAGCAGGTGTACAAAGGAAGGAATGTTGGAGAGAGAGGAGCATGAAGTAGTAGAGAAGAGAGAAGAAGAGAAGTACAGGAAGTCACCTGAAAAATAATTATAGCTGACTCCAATTCTTTCAACAATCCAGTGTTGGCATAGAGAGAGCTTCAGTTCACCTTTGGACCGAGGTAGTCTTAAGGGCCGTCACCTGAATAAACAATTACGGCTGACTCCTACTCTATTTACAGCTCGGTGTTGACAGATAGTGAGCTTCACTTAACCTGTAGAACGACGTCGTCATGCAGGATACTTTACCTTTGACTTAGTCTTATATTATCACAGTTGGATGAGAATATTAAAGTACAACCGAAAACGGAAACGTGAGACTGGACACGGAACGTTGACAGGAAAACGCACAGAAGTAAGAATTAATCGTAGTTACAAAGAACTTAGACGTTTACTAAGATTGCTTTGATACATGTACTTGTAAATGTACATTGTTTTGAGATCGCAAATAATTTATTAAGTCACCTGAATAAACAATTACGGCTGACTCCTACTCTATTTACAGCTCGGTGTTGGCAGATAGTGAGCTTCACCTTACCTGTAGAACGACGTCGTCAAGCAGGAGATCTCACTTTTGACTTAGGCTTATATCATCACACTTCGATGAGAATATTTAGGGTACAAACCAAACAAGGAAACGTGAGACTGGACACGGAACGTTGACAGGAAAACACAGAAGTAAGAATGAATCATAGTTACAAAGCAGTTAAACCTTTGCTAATATTGCGTTGACACTTGTAAATGTACATTGTTTTGAGATCGCAAATTAAGTCAACTGTGCAATTTATAGACCGGATTTCTTTCAACAGTTCCTTTAAAAGAAATACACGTGCTGTAACTGCGTCGTCAAGGCAGACAAAAAGATTCTTGTCAATGTTCGGGTGCGAGGGACGCCCGTTCTCCAACTGTTACGCCTGAAGTACAGTACCAAAAATTTGATAGACATAGAGAATAAACAATGCCCGATTTTTATTATCATCTTGGAAAAAATATAAATAATTTTTCAAATTATAATTACAATCCCAATGTTTTAGCATAGGCGAGCATCTGTCGTCCTGGGATCAGAAGTCGCTGACGGTGGTGCACGTAAACGATTGAATAGACTTCTCTTTCGTTGAAACCAATTGATGCTATCCAGGCAATGTTTGTTTCAAACCTTATCATGCCTTTACCTCTATGAAACGATTTAGATTCGGTGTAATTTTTGGGGTGCGAGGCACGCCCGTTCTCCAACTTTTTCGACTGAGGTACAGGACCAAACCTTTAATAGACATAGGGAATAAACAACAACTAATTTCTTAGTATCATTTTGGGAAATATAAACAATTATTCAAATTATAATTACAATCCGAATACTTTAGCTTGGATGAGCAGCTGTCCTGGGATCAGAAATCGCTGACTACGGTGCACGCGATTGATTGAATAGGCCCCGAAAGGCAGCTGTCTCTTTTCGTTGAAACCAGTTAATGCTATCCAGGCAATGTTTGTTTCCTTTACCTCTGAGAAACGATTACTGGTTATCTATATCTCGCCACAAACAAATCAACCATCCCACATTCGTCAATTAGTTACAATACAACCAATCCGCTCAACCAGCGGTCGTTTTGTTTCTAGTACTCACACTCTCCTCTCATCTAGTTCTTAAAATTTTACACTTGATCTATAGTCAAGCTACTCCGCCACTGTGGAATCAATTGCCGCCTGAATTGCGTCAGCTATCCAAACTTCCACTCAGTTAAGTCTCTATAGTAAAAACCATAATATATTATTATAGTGAAAGGTGAAAAGGGACAATTATTTGAATCCAAATGCCTAATGCCCAGGTTTTCGAAGTATTTAAAAGTTAGTAATCTATAATCTAAAATAGCAAGCTTAAAACAACAGCTAGGCCTATATGTAGGCCTAAGTATACGCTTATTTGTATGTACACTTAACCCTCGGGCTACCAAGCTTTTTTGTGACATCGGCTTCCAAGGAAGGGGGCATTACCACCCCCTTGGATTTCGTGTTTGGTTTCACATATCATAACTTGTAATATAGCATTGGATTCAGCATTCATTTCTGCACAGAATGGTATATTTAATTGTACAAATTTATGTGAATGCACCTCGAAATTACATCACTTTTAACAACGGAACCCATTACTTAGCAATATTTTATATTATTGCGTACATTTGGTACTTTTTGGATAAACAAATATAAGATTATGTGTGTTTTCAAACTAATATATGTATAAAAGATACACACAATCATCCCTACACATGTTTATATAGTATAAATGTACATTCATACATATATATCCATACATATATATCGGTGTACGTTGTAATGCTGTATTCAGCCATTTTCACACAGATTACGCGTATTATTATTTATTTTTGATCACTTCCGGTATTCAAAAGACACAGATATAGGAATGCAAATGAAGCCCTACACAGTGGCGTAGCCAGGTTTTGACACCAGAGGGAGCGAGCACATAAAAAAGGCCCCACTTACCTAAATAAATACAGGGTGGGCCAATAGGAATGCAACAACTTTGACGCCTTATAACTTGAACATTTTTTATCTGATAGTCTTGTCTAATATATCAGTTTGAAGATAATTATCTATCTTATCATTCCGAAAAATATCTACAAGATACTATTACGATCTTTTGAGATAATGCTATTAATATTTGATGTGTCATTTTCCAGCCATAAAACTGCAAGAAAAAACAAAAGTCTGAAACTGAAGATGTCAATTCTAAACAATCACTTAGTACTAACAATTAAAACCTTGAGTGAATTTACCATCAGTCAAACAAATACTCAATATGTCCATCACGTGCTTTAATGACTGCATCAACACGAGACGACCACTGATCGATGGCTGAGTCCACCAGTGCTTGGGTTATCTCAGCCCAGCAGCAAAGAATCACTTCTTTCAAATGTTCAACGTCACGTATCGGTTCACGATAGACCAGTTGCTGAAGACAACCCCAGATCGAATAGTCAACCGGGTTTAAATCCGGACTGTTCGGTGGCCAGTTCTCCGGTTCAATTAACTCAGGTACGTTAGCGTTCAGATAGGCAACCGTATGACGTGAACGATGCGCCGGCGCTCCATCTTGCTGAAAGATGTAACCATCAACTCCAGACAGTTGGCGAATATCACGTAGCAGTCCTCTTGCGAGTACTTCATCGCAGTAATAAACACTGTTCACCTTAGCCTTTGGAGTAACAAAGAATGGCGCCGTCTTTCCAAGCTTTGAAACAGCCAACGACACCATCACACTTTGCGAGAAGTGCTTCCTGCCCTTCTGAAGCCGAGCAGGCGCAACCTCACGCTTAAAGCTAACGTTTGCATACACACGGTCGTTCTGAGTGCTTGTTGGCGTCTGAACCGTGAAGATCTTTTCGTCTGTGAACCATGTTCTGTCGATGTTTTCATCTGTCATTCGCTTCTTGAGTCGTCTGCAGGCGGCTAGACGTTTTATCGAATCGGCATCAGACAATTTCTGAACCTCACGTCGACGATAGACTTTGAGGTTGAGGTCATGTTTCGCAATGCGCCTAACAGTACTACGTGAAATTCCGGTCGCACGCTCAATTTCTCTCGGACTCTTACTCGTCCCTGGATTGCTGTCTTGGCTGTAAATTAACTCTTGGACTTGTGCAATGTTCGCTGCTGTGCACGCAGATCGTTTGCGACCACAGTTGCGGCTGTTAGAAGTTCCCGTAGCATCAATTTGTTTAATCATTCGATATAGAGCATATTTATTCCATTTTCTAGAAGGGAATTCTATCATCATCTGATGTGCATTGTATCCTTTTTCTGCTCTTAAAATTAGGATTAAAATTCTATCCTCTTCCGTGAGCGGCGCCATGATGTTTAATATTTACATTCAAAATTGAGAGGTGTGCGCCGCACAGAAATTGTATAACAACGGTGCCGTATATCAGCGCAAGATTTGACACAGTAGTAGAGTGGATGATTACTTTCAAATTAGTATATTGGGCACGATGTTCGGATAACAATTGTTCAAGTTATATCCATTCAAAGTAGTTGCATTCCTATTGGCCCACCCTGTAATTTCGATTAATTACATTCATTTTCATTATACGTAGGCCTATAATTTATCTTGGTATTTTAAATAGATACAGGGAAACACCTAAAAAAGTGGCAAAAGCAATATGTACAGTAAATTAGAAATACTAATAGTATAGTATACTATAACATAACAGTACAAACACGGTGAAACACCAACCCTCGCCCCATTCTCCGTCTTTAGACATATAGGCCTACTGTAAGTATCTTTCAAAGCTTATGCCTAGGACATCGTCCGTGAGTACAATTGCAAATATTTCTCTGTGGCATCGAACATAGTTGAACAAGTCAAAGTTAACGTCTGTAGCAGATCTGCCTTCTGCCTTCTTTTTCATACAAGACTCAGTTCACATTGGAAGCTATGCTTTTAAGCTGTTCTAGTACAGAGGTAGACCTACTATAGTCGCAGTTTGACCTCGGCTTGACCTCGGATTTTGACCTGGCACTGGAAGTCTGGAACGAAAGAGGAGTTTGGCTATTGCGGACTTGATTTGATATAACGCCGGTGAATAAGCTGGTCTCTCTGACGTGGCTTTTGTGAGTGCTGAGAAATTTTCGAATATTTACATTAATAATAATAATAATGACAATTTATATGGCACCGTAACACAGCCATGCCGTTACAAGGGCACATCACATTCACCTGAATAGTCAACTATAGCTAGATTTACATTACATTACATTTTGTAAGTAGATTAAAGCGTTAAAGCCAAACTGCTTCAAACATACTAGGCTGCTATAGCACGTTAAGATCTGTGTATAATAATGATTTGGTTTAACATCACTGCTAAGAAAGTTATAGAAACATATTTACCTGTTCCAAGTTTTCTCTCTCTATTTCGGTATCCCGTAGGCCTACATGCATGAAGCATCTAGGTTTCACAGCCGACTGCACTAGAAATTTGATATAGCCCTATACCAAAAACTCTAGGAGCATGACATAGCTAAATGATGATGGATGTGTTTAAAGCTATGTTGGGACTTGGGATGGGACTCGATAGCGGATCACTCATTGACTGTGCATGCGTTTTGTATGACTCTATTGGACATTAGAACAGAGTGTTAGCCTGCGGCATAGATACACTTCGCACACTCGAATCAGTGCTGTCTGTCTCGTCTCTCTACACCTTCGGTCCGTCCATACTTACAGAGGCCTAGCCTACGTCAATAGACAGAACAGCAATATTTGGGAAGTCCAGTTAAACGTAGAGTCGTAGACCTATCAGAAAATTTGTTAGTGCGAAAACAGATCGGCACGCCACTCTTAGGCGCCGTTTGACTTGTATACCGTCGATACCGGTATTTTTTGGGCCATAAATAAATTTCGAAAAGGCCCACATTTTGCCAAAATGGTCTCAGGGGGAGCGGCCGCTCCCCCTGCATCCTTCCTGGCTACGCTACTGGCCCTACATTCTCTCTAAAGAATGGTATCTTTGTTTCTCTTCCAGGAAGATAAATGAATACGCTACAGACAAAAACTAAGGGGGGAGCGTTTCTCTTCTAGAAAGTATAGTCAATAAGCTATAGTCGAAACATTAAGGGGTGTGGTATCCACCCCCATGGTGCCTCGGGTATATCAGGTATAACTTTTGAATGGCGTGGGCTACCACCATGATGTTTACCTCAAAATGTGCGCCAATTAATCTGCTACAGCTACCTAAAATGCAAAAATTATATTCCATATGAAAAACAAATTATGCATAAAAACGTAGGGTGGGTGGCAACCACCCCCTCTTGGTGGCCCGAGGGTTAATATAGCGCTATAAGTGCCTAACAGTTTCGTTACAGGGAAGAGTAGTTAACTATTGTAAATAAGCACTTTAAAAGAAAGTTTGAAAATGTTGCTCAACGGAGTAAGATGCTGCAGAAAGAAAGTTTCGAAGAAAGATTGTCAGAAATTGTCAGAAAGAAAAATGTAGATGTGTTGCCACCGTTTGCCTCTCATTTCGACAACAACATCCAATGCTTAGTTGGATTTCAAACATTTGCGGCGTTATATAAATATTCGATTACAATTACTATTGCAATTACAATACCTTTTGCTTTGCTCAACTTGATGACAGCATATTACGTAGTCCGACGTTTTTAGATCTATCCAGTGACAGACGTTGACCAGCAAAGATTCGCATAATCATTATGTGTAATTAAATTTTAATTAGTTGCGTTTGTAATTGTATATCTGGGTATATTTCACAACAGGCGTCAAACGAGAAAGCGTGGTCGATGTCATGCGAAATAGAATTAGAGAAAAAGAAAGTCATGCAAAATTTAAAAAAATGTCTTACACAAATATTTTACTAGCATTCCTGAAGCATATTTGATATTGAGCAGAGCTTAAATTTGACAGATTTGGCCTAATTTTTTATTTTAGTTTTTTTTACTATGTGAAACACATACAACTTTGATTCTGTAATTATTTACAACTCCGTTACGTAATAAATACACATTATTATATACCGCCACTGTTTATAATTAGTGATTAATTAGTATTAAGTGTGCATTAAATTATTACACAGCAACCTAAACTATTTTTACGAAAAAATTTCTACATGTACCATTAAATAAATTAATTTTAATAGAAAATAATGTAACGGAGTTCTAGTAACGGAGTTGTAAAATATTCATAATTAGGTCTCCATGCTTACCGGACGAGTTAAGATACAATAAATAGTTAGTTTATAGTGGCGAGGCTGTCAATTTCAATATTATTTTTAAATAAAAAAAAATATATATATATGCAAAGTGCAATAATTACAGTCACGGAGTTGTAAATCTTTTTTATACTATTACATTACCGGATAAATTTCCGAAAATTGTCAACAGAAGCAAACTTCCATATTGATTTCTTGTTGGTAAATTCAATGCAGACTGGTTCCCTGCTATCGAAGATGCCAATTCAAAAACCAAGAGTTTTCAATTTAGTCCCCAGATGGCAGAAACCCATTCGTTACGGTGTTGTAAGCAATATTTGAAGACAGACGGTTTTATTTATTTTTCAATTATTTAGTTTGTTAATTAGTTAATAAAAACCATATAGAGCAATGGATATATGTAAGTTAATGATCTAAAAATTATAAACCATCAGTTAAGCGTTTCAGCTGACCCTAACGTAACGTTGAATTGACTCACCATTAGAAAGGACAATGCAATTTCGGGTTAAAATTGGATAAATATTTTTTATAACTAATACATGCCCTACAATGTATTTAAAAATTATAAATTATAATTTTATTCTTTGTGTAAGCCGTTCAAAGGAGAAGACGGAAATTTATCTAATTTGCCTCCTGAGTAAAGGTCACTGATCGACGCCGATGACTGTGATTTGTAGGATAGCTGAAAGTAAGCACAGGTTGTCTTCTGAAATGTCCGAAATGTGACTGATGAAGGTGGTTGTTACAACTTGATTTGGGTGACAATTAGAATTTAAAACACTTCTTCTAATAAATATGACGACGACGATTATGATGATGAATTTTATGATGATGATAACGGTTACGATGACGATGATGAAGATGATTATGACGATAATGGTGATGATGGTGAATATAATAACGATGACGATGATGGTGATTATTCCGGCGGGAAATATGTCTTTTCAATTTTAGATGACGGACCATGCGGTTAAATCGATTGAAGAAAAGGCTTCTATGTTCATCGTTAGCACATGCCAATTACTTCCAAAATCGTTTTCTACTGTTTCTGATTGCATGCATGACTTAGTCATGTCACGGAGTCCTGCACCAAAAGAATATTCGATTTCGTGTGGCAGCACTAAGGAGTTCTATATTCTACCACTGAATCCATGCATCGGCGACAAAGATGCGTTATTATGCCACACTGACCAGCTGGCCTTCACTGGCGACTTTCCAGTGTTGCCAAGTGATATGAGTGGCCTATCCGATAGGATTATGTTCTTCAAGATTGAACCATACCATAAGTATCCAGGTTTTGTTCGATTACGAAATTTGGGTGAAATGAACTATAACTGGAAATGCAAAAAGTACGAATTTAACTATACAGCTCATTCAGGTGAATACTGGGCGCTAGATTTGGCTTCTGCTGTAACAAATTATTCAGTAAATTTCAATCAAGTATCGAATGAAGTCGCGCTGCCAAGCATTGTTTGTGGTCCAGCAATTAAATCTCAAATAGATTCAAACCTAACTTTGGGAAATGATGCAGTCCAAGCCTTATTTTGCCCTCAGTGGCCTACAGAAGCCAAAAATTGGCCTACTCGACTAAGAAAATACGGATGGCCGACAATGGATACAATCTCCGAAGTTGTACAAAATGGTTGTCATGTGGTTTATGTTCAACATCGTTCTTGCAGAGACGATAAATACAGTGGAGATTGTCATTTTCAGTCGCGGAAGTAATTTTACTTCAGAGTTGGACTCAAATCCAACAGATTGTCTATCATTTGCTGAGATTCTTCGCAAAGAAGGAATTGATACAAAAGGATTGTCCAAAGGAGGATGAGGTTCTCTGTCCGTATCATTTAAAGACGTTGATGTTATGGACTTGTGAAAAGATGCCACCGGAATGGTGGAATTCCTTTTCTGTAATTGCAATTTGCTGTGAGTTGCTAAAAAGTCTTTCAGAATGGCTAAAGAGGAGATACTGTCCGAACTATTTTATTCCTGAAGCAAATCTATTTCATGAGCCATTGAACTCCGCAATGCTTCACCAGACCAAAAGACGACTAAATGAATTCCGCAACTCTGGCAATCTTTCTATTTGGTTCGTGGAAAATTACATACTGCCAATCACTCGGACACAATTTGTAGATCGGAAAACAAGAAAAGCAATACCAGACTTCATGGATTGTTTGCTGCCTCTCCTTGAATTTCGGAAAGAGTTTGAATTAAAAACTTTGGATTTACTGCTTTCTTTCAGTATCTCAAATTCTAATAAGATTGGTCGTCGTACAATTAAAAACGGCTATTATTCAGGATTGCGCAAGTGTTTAAAAGAAGAACAACAACCAAGATGTAATCCAAAACAAACGAGTGCAATGACATATCTTCCAGCAATAGAGAAGATCTTGTGTTTCAGGTACTTTGTCATTGTACTGTATAGTTTGCATGCTGCACATGGTTTATGTTACGGAGAGATATCTTGGGAGAGCAGTCTCTTTGTTGAACTTGTCGAAGCTATGTTGATGCACCCTAAAATAAGGTCACAGCATCATAACTTTCCGAAAACGTACACAGAACAAAGTAGTCGGTTTCAATACCTGCGTGCTCAGGGTCTCATGGAACATTTAACTGGATCAAATAGCCCTTCAGAATTTCAACTAGTGTCTCTCATGTCAAAAGAGTTTCTCATTAAAGCTTTAGAATATGATGATTCTAAATCGAATGGCATTGCTCCTGCAGCTTTGGCCTATCTCGCTGCACTCCATTTTGCCACATCAGAATACGAAACAGCAATACGCTTCTGTTCGGCAGTTCTCGTAGATCAGACTCCTCAAAATGAAAAGGAAACACTGAATGCAGGTTGCTTGTTGTTTATTGACGATGTCGCAAGAATCGTTGGATTGTGTGTGCTTCACAAGAAGATTACTGACAGTAATCTTCATTACATTGGCGGGCGGCTTTATCTTGATCTGCGTCTTTCATCAAAGGTTTTTGCTCATTATTTAACTGTATTATCAGCCGAAAGAAAATCCACGCGTTTAGATTTTTGTCATGATTTACCAGATTCAGCATTTCCTATGGACGATTATCTGAAGGCTTTAAGAAAGAAGAAATGCATTGCTGCGATGAAGTCAGATACTCATTTCAATGCTACCAGACAGATCGTTTATCGCAGAACAGATTCTTTGACAGAAACCGAGACTTCAAGTGTGAATCCCATGATAATTAAAGAAACAGTAATTGATTCTTTGATGGAATATGTTTTAGAAAATATGAAATCATTCTACAGTGTGATTCGCAATGACTTTGGTATCCAGTGCAACACAGTAGATTGTTATCGTGCTTTGTACCTTTACAAGTGTCGCCAATACGATACAGTTTTGCGCTTATGTGAGCGAATTCTTCGTGAGCCTGAAATGAAGAACGATTTTAAGGTGTTTGCATATACGAATGTTTTGTTGTTGCCACCTTTTGACTCTTTTTTCGATAGAGACGTACAGTCGTTGCTTGGATTTCACACACTCTGTTATTATTTATCACCGCTGAATGATGACATTCGGAAATTTGGGAAAACTGTCAATCCAGATTTTGAACACGTGTTTGTCAACGATATGTACTTTAACTGGAATGATGAATTCACAGAATCTCTTATTTGAACCGTCACACCATTAGATGCCACTATATTCTTGGAAGACATTTTCTAGCAAAATATTTAAAAGTCAGATGTTGTATCGACTGCAATCTTCCGTATTCAGAAGCAATGACTGAATTTGCTGCTCAGAAAACAACTAATCGTCCGTTTGAAGACATCATTCGCAGATTTCTTCTACGAAAGCTTCATATTATTAAAAAGTAATTAAAGAGTTTATTCACATCAATGACCAAATTCTGTTTTCGTGTGAAATGTGTGTTTCGTGATATGTGATGCTGAATACTTAAACTTACTTCAACGGTATTGTAACGTGACCAGGCTTAAACTATCACCGTCGTAGTGTGGCGACTTCAGTGTGGAAAAGCAAAATCTTACTTGTCACTGCGGGGATAGGAGAATCAGCTGGTAGGATCTTAAACTTTTTGCCGTAAGCCAGTTTCATCATGGTGAACCGGAGGTCGTTCCCGTATTCTTGCACTGCGCCACAAGAGAGAAAGGCATTTGAGAGGAAGGACACAGAGTTACAGCGTCATCAACTCTTTCAGCTGGGTTCGACACGTGACAATAACTTCTCCAACCATTCAATCATCACTTGCATGAGAATGAATTGTTGTACGACTTCAATGTGTTCTTTGAAGGCGCTATAATATTCTTTAAATTACATTACGCTATAACACGTTACAATAACGAACATTAACGGAGAAGTGGAGTGCCTTGCAAAGACGTCGCCTTAAGAAAAGCCTAATGCCTATCCCGTACACCGCCCAGGTCACTAATGCTAATTCCGTCAACCGCGAAGTCGAGCGTTCGTACATATGGGCAGATAAGCATACAGACATGCAGCAGACAGACATATAGACAGACAGACAGACAGACAGATGGATACAAAGAGAAGGAGACTTACAGATGTGCAGATAAACAGACGCACAGACCGAGAGTCAGACAGACATCTAACAAACACATTGACACTGCAGACTGAGAGAGAGCGAGAGAGACACAGACAGACAGACAGAAAGAAAGAAAAACAGACAAACGGATATACAGATATAAGGAAAGACAGTACGTTAGGCAGACGTACACAACAACAGACAGACAAACCTGTAAACGAACAGACAGAGATAGACAGATTAAAAGAGATAAAGAGATACGACAGACAGACGAGACATGAAGTAACAGCTTCCTTTATACCTCCACCAAAAAACTTCCCAAATTCCTTCCCCACCAATTCGTTCGATGGGAGATGAATCCACTTTCCCTTTCTATTTCTTAGAGTGCATGATAGTCTAGTGACCAGACGCTGGACTGTCAACCGAGAGGTCGTGGGTTCAAATCCCCATCTGGGCAGAAATTACTGTCGAGGTTTCGGCTCCAATTGCGCCCATAGTGACATCAGCTGTAATGAGTACACTGACCGCACATTGTGAGTAGGCTACGAAGATTAGGCGAAGGAGATGACTGACCACCCGTTTTAAAAATAATTATGCCTAGGCTAAGAATCTGAATTCATGAAAATGTCACTTCTCTTCATATTGTTCTTCTTCTTTCGGATAAACACATCAAGCAACTATAGAAACTTTCTCGGTAGCTTCGGTTATCGACGCTGTGTCATAAAACTAATAATAACTATCGTATAATTATAATAACGTCGCCCTCTTTATTCCAGCCTTCAGACTGGCACTATCTATGGTTAGCAGTTTTCCGTTGTTTAGCGACATCGCACGGCCTCATGAGGCTGCTAACGTGGAACTTTCTCTATGAGTCAGGGATTGCGAAGGACTGGACGATGTGGACATTAAGCGTAGTCGCTGAATTTACAGCGTCGGAATTATTAGAAGAGTTAGTTCCGTTGAGCTTCTCAATGACAATGTACTCACTATGGCTGCATTGACAATAGCGCAGACCTTTCTGTCATGGCGCGGATTTGAACCCCCGACCTCTCGATTGACAGTCCAGCACGCTAGCCCCTCACCTTAGCGCATGCCCATATAAGGAATAACGGAGGTTCATACCTTTCCAACATACCGTTGAATATTCGATGGATATCTGACAACTTATTACGAACCAGTATCCAGTGTATACCATAGAAGCGATTGAAGAAGTGAGGTTCATGAGAGTCGATCAAATGATGAAGCGCAACTGACAAATTTATAAGGTCCATTAAAGTCGTTTTAAAGGTGTCTAAGCAGCTCATTAACCATCGGGCTACCAAGGGGGGGGTGGGTGGTTACCACCCCAGGTTTTTATGCATTTTATTTAGCTGTAGCAGGTTAATTTGCGCACATTTTGAGGTGAACATCATGGTGGTATCTCACGCCGTTCAAAAGTTATACCCGATATACACGAGGTACCAGAGGTGGATACCACCCCCCTTGGTTTTTCGACTATAGCGTATTCATCTGTTTTCCTTGAAGATAAGCAAATATACCATTCTGTAGAAAGTCATAGTATGAACAGATGATCACAAGTTTTTACAGGAGTCGAATTTAACTGTTTAGCAGCCATGCAATGCGCCCATCTGTCCTACTGCTCATTTGACCGACTCCATGTGATGAATGAAAGGCTGAGCCAACCTTTGGAAGGGTAGCGGTAATCGATCCCACATCCATACCGATCTTCTGTTCTTCATACCGGAGTGTTAACCGTTCACCTAAACCCCAATAAGGTAAGATGAGAAAAGGTAAGGTGGTCTCGAAAATATTGAGAAAATTTAATATCATTTGCACACTCTTCCTCAAACTGTCAAACTGTACTTGAACGTGTAAGTAAAATTTCAGGTGTAGCAATGAAATCGTATGTAGTTGAATTACAATAAAAAATCATGTTAAACATGTACACTCCATACTCAATATCCTGACAAGTCAACCACACACTTGGTTACTGGATAGTTTCTGTTTAAGGACGCTGTGTCATAACAAAGATGATTAGCATCGCCCTCCTCCTTTCTCCAGGCTTGGGACTGACATCATCAGAGTACGAGCAGTGGTGGAGTTTCTGTAGGCTACATATTATGGCAATGTCAACTGCACACATTGTGTCAGAAAACACACTATTTTATGCCCTGATGTAAGGTATGGTATGGAATGTCCTTACCTTGGTATGGTATGGAAGGTAAGGTATGGTATGGAAGGTAAGGTATGGTATGGAAGGCAAGGCATGGAAGGTAAGGTATGGAAGGTAAGGTATGGTATGGAATGTCCTTACCTTGGTATGGAAGGTAAGGTATGGTATGGAAGGTAAGGTATGGAAGGTAAGGTATGGAAGGTAAGGTATGGTATGGAATGTCCTTACCTTGGTATGGTATGGAAGGTAAGGTATGGTATGGAAGGTAAGGTATGGTATGGAAGGCAAGGTATGGAAGGTAAGGTATGGAAGGTAAGGTATGGTATGGAATGTCCTTACCTTGGTATGGTATGGAAGGTAAGGTATGGTATGGAAGGTAAGGTATGGTATGGAAGGTAAGGTATGGTATGGAAGGCAAGGTATGGAAGGTAAGGTATGGAAGGTAAGGTATGGTATGGAATGTCCTTACCTTGGTATGGTATGGAAGGTAAGGTATGGTATGGAAGGTAAGGTATGGTATGGAAGGCAAGGCATGGAAGGTAAGGTATGGAAGGTAAGGTATGGTATGGAATGTCCTTACCTTGGTATGGAAGGTAAGGTATGGTATGGAAGGTAAGGTATGGAAGGTAAGGTATGGAAGGTAAGGTATGGTATGGAATGTCCTTACCTTGGTATGGTATGGAAGGTAAGGTATGGTATGGAAGGTAAGGTATGGTATGGAAGGCAAGGCATGGAAGGTAAGGTATGGAAGGTAAGGTATGGTATGGAATGTCCTTACCTTGGTATGGTATGGAAGGTAAGGTATGGTATGGAAGGCAAGGTATGGAAGGTAAGGTATGGAAGGTAAGGTATGGTATGGAATGTCCTTACCTTGGTATGGTATGGAAGGTAAGGTATGGTATGGAAGGTAAGGTATGGTATGGAAGGCAAGGTATGGAAGGTAAGGTATGGAAGGTAAGGTATGGTATGGAATGTCCTTACCTTGGTATGGTATGGAAGGTAAGGTATGGTATGGAAGGCAAGGTATGGTATGGAAGGTATGGAAGGTAAGGTATGGTATGGAATGTCCTTACCTTGGTATGGTATGGAAGGTAAGGTATGGTAGGTAAGGACGGGAAGGCATGCGAAGGTAAGGACTGAAAGGTATATAAGGCAAGATAACAGAGATATGTGTCTGTAGGTTAGATGATCTTGCTGATGAAGCAAAACAAGAGAAAAGGAAATTCACACCTGGGCAGTCCTTAGTTACAGATTACGTGACTCAACTAAAATGCCATTCTGAAATTTCATATGACCTCTAGAATGTAATACCATTACACATCAGAATAGTGCACCATTAGTTTTCTCTAAATGTCAAGTCAATTTTCCTACTTTAATTCATCATCCGACTGGTTTTGAAGTGAAATCGAAAAACAAGTTATCAGAATATTACGATTATTTAATTCAAACTGCCCCACACTCTTCAAAACTCAAGAATTACTGTAGGTGTAATGATGCAAGTAAAAAGTCAATTCAACTTTTTTTAAATACCAAATATTGCAAATGACATCGATGGTGCAATCCACATAGATCTGCTATATAACACACACCAAATATGCCTCAAGTATAATACAAACACACCTGGGAGAGCTATTATATGTCACTGCCACTGTCTCCCAGTATGCAAAAACTGTTTATGCGCCCATCCCAGTATGCCCAAAGTGTTTATATGCCCCTCCCATATGCCCAATTCTCTCAATTATAACTCTAATAGTCCAATATGCATAACATGCCTATAGTTTTAATTTAATTTTAACATTACCTTAATCTAATCTTCAAGCATCTAATAAGACCTTAGTTTATCAATGCATAAGTTGCGTACTTCTCAGCTTATTTTAAAAATAAACGAAAATCGATTGACTGATTGATCAAAGTGTTTATACGCCCCTCCCAGTATCCGCAAAGTGTTTATACGCCCCTGCCAGTATGCCCAAAGTGTTTATACGCCCCTCCCAGTATCCGCAAAGTGTTTATACGCCCCTCCCAGTATACTCAGAGTACTCGGTGTAGTCGGACTGCAGACACAGAACGTAACTAGATTAATTTATACTAAACTGCAGCGCCACATAATTTACGTAGTTACATTAAACTATCGCCTGCTCCCTGACCGTTGCAGGTTTCACCTACCTCTCACAGATTGACTGATTGATCAAAGTGTTTATACGCCCCTCCCAGTATCCGCAAAGTGTTTATACGCCCCTCCCAGTATGCCCAAAGAGTTTATAGTTTATACGCCCTTCCCAGTATGCCAAAGTGTTCATACGCCCCTCCCAGTATGCCAAAGTGTTCATACGCCCCTCCCAGTATGCCAAAGTGTTCATACGCCCCTCCCAGTATCCGCAAAGTGTTTATACGCCCCTCCCAGTATGCCCAAAGAGTTTATAGTTTATACGCCCTTCCCAGTATGCCAAAGTGTTCATACGCCCCTCCCAGTATGCCAAAGTGTTTATACGCCCCTGCCAGTGAGCCAAAGTGTTCATACGCCCCTCCCAGTATGCCAAAGTGTTTATACGCCCCTGCCAGTGAGCCAAAGTGTTCATACGCCCCTCCCAGTATGCCAAAGTGTTCATACGCCCCTCCCAGTATGCCAAAGTGTTCATACGCCCCTCCCAGTATGCCAAAGTGTTCATACGCCCCTCCCAGTATGCCAAAGTGTTCATACGCCCCTCCCAGTATGCCAAAGTGTTCATACGCCCCTCCCAGTATACTCAAAGTGCTCGGTGTAGTCGGACTGCAGACACAGAACGTAAATAGATTGATCCATACTAAACTTCAGCGCTACATAATTTACGCAGTTACATTAAACTATCGCCCGCAGCCTAACCGTTTCAGGTTTCACCTACCTCTCTCAGAATCTCATATGTGATGCGTTTTGAGAAAATGGACCACAAGTTTCTCCAAAGTTACTGAGAAAACTGGCTTTATTTACATGCATAGGTCAGTTTGAGTGAAAATGAGTTCTGAGTGATTTCGTATTAGATGTGGCTAGTAAACACTGATAAAGAAAATTTGCAAAATCTCAAGTTTTGTTCTTCAAATGATGACTTTATGTAAGGCTTAAAATGGACCGTAAGTCTCGTGGCACCCATTCTGATTTTTATACTTAGTTTTCAGCAGATAGTAAATTTTTAAATGTAGAACTATTTTTACACAGGAATAGTACGCATGTATACAACATTATAATCCTGTGATTAGTTGGCAGAATAAGTTTTGTTTAGTTCCTATTTTGCAACGAACCTGGGGTAAAGTTTTGTGTAATTTCGCATTTTCTTCAGCAGATAGTTTAAACTAAAATATCCGAAAACTGTCATTTGTGCATATTCTGGTCTTAATAAGTTTAAAAAAATACTTTGGATGAAGATATGAAGTTTATTTCTTCTACATTTCAATCGGATATTATCCAGGATTATGAATCAATACTTAACTCCACTTGAGACTTGTGGTCCGTTTTCTCAAAACGCATCACACATTTTTTTATTCGCGTCTTCAGAAACCCTCCTGACTTTTTTAAAGTAAGTAAGTAGGAATATCCTTTATTGAAAAACCAACTGCTAACCGCAGTTTGGTGTGCATAGGTCTAGTTCATTAGGCCTAAATATAAGAAAAATTATCTATAAAGCATCCGTGTGATAAATGTTTTACGAGATAGAGTTTGCCTTAGGTACAATTCTATTGTGGGTTCTGGGTCGTAGTGAGTATGAAACAGTTTCACGGGAGGCAGTAGTTGATATAACACATGTGCATGGTTGCTGATGATGGTAGAAAAGAGGTTGAAGTCTGCTTTCTGGGAAAGTTGCTCGAAACTGTTGTAGGATTCCGATAGATATCTAGACCAGACCAGTCGCCGTATAGTAGACTGAAGATGCGTGCGTCCCTAGCCCCCACGAAGCCCCACCACGCCGGGGCCGCCTAGTCTCATAGAGCATCCGCGACACTGTGGTCTCATTTGTTACATCGCTCAGGGATTGGTCCCATGTGCTGTTAGAACGCGGAGGGCATAGGCCTACATCGACTCATTCGACTGCCTAGCCTTAATGATGATGTTGTTAACATGCATGTCGAAACTGAATTGTTTTGACCACTGGCGTAAACTTGTCCAAAATATTGGTGGGGCATGGGTTCTGGACAATCAGAACGCGAAAACTGGTCGTATCATAAGCGCTTCCGGTATTACATTAATGTATTATTATTATTATTATTTTTATTGTAGAAAATAAATAAATATTATTATTATTAGGGCCGTCCATAAATGACGTCACGCAATTTTGGCCGACTTTTGACCCCCTCACCCCCTCGTCACACTTCGTCACAAAAGTTACACCCCCCTGAAAAATTACGTCACAAAGCTCTGACCCCCCCTAAAACCAAATTTCCATGGCGAAGCAAAATGCTCCTTCGTGGAATAAATAAGGAGAGCATGAATATTTTAAAATCTAACGGTTACGGTGACCAAATATTTAAATAATTAGAAAATTATTAATAATGGTGCCCATATACATTAAGATAATCAAAAAAATTATGAAAATTTAATACTCAAAATTAGTGCTGTTATTATTAAAATTAAATTGTTGTTATTTGTTAAATTTAATTGCACAGACCTGATGTGACGTCACACTTCTCTGACCCCCACCCCCCCATGTCACACATTGTCACAAATTTCCGACCTCCCGACCCCCTAGGTGCGTGACGTCATTTATGGACGGCCCCTTATTAATATTATTATTATTATTATTAAATTTCCCGAAATGTGAATCTACGACGCTGATCGTCAACCGCTAGGAGAAGATGCAGTTATAATATCCAAGTGCTTGAAATCGAAGGGGAAATGGTGAGTTGTGAGCCGCTTTTTGAAGGAAGGAAGTGAATTTGAATTACGATCGAAGAGAACGCAGTCGTTGGCGCGAACCGAACAGAATTGCTTCAGATTTGTCTGGGTTTATGGTCAAACCATTGAAACAGAGCCATGCAATTTTTCTGTTTACCAGGCTGATCGGTGTGTGACAGAGTAAGATGGAGCTGAGTATCATCCGGTTACTGTTTTAATTGGACTCCAAAGTGATTAGCTGTACGACTGATTGGGAAGTAGAGAATCTAAATAATAAAGTACCGAGGAAAGACCTCAGTGGCATTCCAGCAGTGTAAACAGCGGGCTAAGATCGAGCGGTTCCGATGCCCACCTGCTGATACGGTCATCTACGTAAGAAGCTAACCAGTTTAAGGCAGTCCCAGGGGCCACAGAACTTGTTGGTGAGTCTTGAAAGCAGTAGCTAGTGGTTTATGGTGTCGAAGGCTGCACTGAGGTCAAGGCATAGTGAGAGGCAGGAATTTCCATTGTCAATAGACGAGAAGATGTTATCCAGCGTAGAGACGCGAACGAGAACAGTTTCAGTCTGAAATGGTTGCTTTTTGCTTACATGTAAATTTGTTTCATATTGAAGCCTTGAAAACATTGAAGATATAAATAAATCTTGGTTTTCATTATGGAATTTCTGATAGTATTTAAGTTCTTTGTCTCTGTTTCTGACGAAGTTTTTAATATTTTAAGAAATTCTCCTCTGGATTTATTGGTGGGGCAATGCCCCACCATCTCAATTATTGGGGGCACGTGCC
Source organism: Aporrectodea caliginosa (assembly GCA_020284085.1). Classification (NCBI taxonomy): domain Eukaryota; kingdom Metazoa; phylum Annelida; class Clitellata; order Crassiclitellata; family Lumbricidae; genus Aporrectodea; species Aporrectodea caliginosa. Next base: position 44,761 of record JACEVL010000603.1, on the reverse strand, counting down.
CCGGCTGCCCCGGCAGAGTCTACGCCTATGGTTTTGACATCGTGACACCTAGAATCTGCACGTGCCTTACCCTTGTAGCGTAGTAAGTTTAATCCCACTTATGCAGCGCCTATTTTATTAGTCTGCCTAAAACGTCTACAAAGACACCTGCCCGACTGCAACCACTTGACACTCACTTCTCACAGACTTCCATACCTTAATATTCACAATTGATTATATCGTTTAGAAAAGTCCTGATAGCAGGAAACCAGAATAATTTGTCATCAGGTTTCGTCACTATTTAGAGACATTTTAGAAGAAGACCGATGAACCATTATACCGGCCATATTCTTCTATTATATAATTATGTGAATGTATAAACAGTCATACATCACACACACGCGCGCGCACACACACACACGCGCACACACACAGATATAGATCGACCTGAACTTAGGCAGCGCTGATGTTAGATGCCTGCTTCAGGTTTTGAGCCGGTATCACGAAATAGAGTATCCGTCCTAAGACTATCCGGAGGATGAATGAATTTATCCCCCGGATGGAATAAACCGGTTTAGAGTATCTGGGGGATAAACCATTCATCTCTCATCGTCCTACGCATCACCATAGCCAAGACGAAAATCCAGTCAAAATTACCAAAAAACGAAATAAATTAATTTCAGGTCGACGAACAAACTAAAGATACGCAACTTAAAATATTTTATGTGTACAATAAATCCAAATAGTACTACTGAATACACTCAGAAACCGCCAATCAATTTCGCTAAGGGGGATACTCATGTATGGGATAGGCCTACTCTATTTTTAGACACCGGCTCTCCAGGCGACTGTTGCAGATGGAAGCGACTCCGGACAGCCAGGTTTGGCATACACAAGCGTTGACCTCTAATGTCGCCCGCTATTAGTGCCTCGGTACGTGTAGAGCCTACGGTTGGAATTTGGATCGTGTAAGCAGCTCAGCAACCGGTCACGTGGACTCGTCGCAGGCTTCAGCTAGTCTAATAATTATAAATATAGGCTTCTCATAGTGATTTAAAACTTCGAAAATCTCCGGCAAAAGTCATGGTATTTAAATCCAAAATAACCCAATTGTCGGGTCGTCCATAAGACGAGTCACCATTGAAAACACCGATGCAACAACACTATGTTGCATGAAAAAATTACTATTAAACACGAGCTCGAAAATATGCTACCACCTCGGTCACAACGCCCTCTATATATCATAATTATCATGGCATAGAACCATGGACCCATGCACATAATTATGTGAATGTACAAACAGTCAGAGGCGGTAGCTAGGGGCAGAGGGTACATGTGTCCCCGGGCGCCAGAGGAAAGGCCCAAAATAAGGGTTAGAATTAATCATTCTAGTCTTGATTTTGATGCTATTTTAACTAATTTATCCCAAAAAAATTTATAAGACTTAATTTTGGCGGCCCCGAAACCTCATTAGTTATAATAGTAGTTGTCAGACATTATCTTGGCGCCTCACTGAGCGCCAAGGGGCACCATATATTCATTACAAATGATATACCTATTACCTACAAAGTGAGACTGTTAGGCTAGTCAAAATCAGAAAAGTCGTTTTCTAATGAATTTTTAAAATCATGGATCGATTTCACCTCAAGTACTACACTGCGTTTAATCTCTGGTCATCTTTCTCAATTCGTAAGGTAGGTCGACGTAAACAGTCGTAAAATTGCGACAGACCTCGGAAAACTCCATTAGGTGATGCTAGTCCAAAGCCTGTATAAACGAGGAGGGTGACGCTAATCATCTGCGTTATGACACAGCGACGTTAAACAGTAAACTAACCGATCAGTCGCTGAACTGTCCTGAGATCGAGTCAGATTGCAAATGCTCATTCTTATTTTTCGTTACTATTTTTAGTCTTAGTCTTTCTTTTCCCTCCATTATGATCTACATGTATGTTTACTGCGTTTCTTTATTCCGTTGCTCTTAGACATGTTACATGTCATTGCGGTTCATGTTCTTTTCTCACTTCAAACTCTTCTTCGTTAACTTCTAAATCTAATGATTGCGCGCGAGAGACAGAGACAGAGAGACAGACATAGACAGAGAGACAGACAGAGGCAGAGAGACAGACAGAGGCAGAGACAGACAGAGAGACAGACAGACAGAGAGACAGACAGAGGCAGAGAAAGGTAAATTCAAAAGAGTCCATCAGAATAAAACACAACAGAACGAAGAAGAACAGGTGATAAGATTATGAGATAAAAATACAGCCCGTAAAAACAAAGTTTTTACTATATCCATCTAGTATCCTATAATGCGTCTTATGAAGCAGTTACCTCTACAAATATATAGTCCGCGTATTTTACAACATAGCGTCCGTTTAATCAAGCACCGCACCCGTTTCTGTTGCAGCCAATGGCAACGCTGGCCAATCACAACGCTGCGTGTCGGAAAATAGGATTCCCGATTCGAAAAGTTGAGTCCCCGATTCTATAAGCTAGCCTTTTTGGGGAGCTGAAATTTTGATAGAATGAAGTGTGTGCGAGGGCGAGTCTGTCTGCCAAGTTTCACGACGATTGAATGATTGTAAGTGATCGAACTAGTCGTCGCAAGATTTGACTTTTTAGCCTGTGGCTCAAGCAAGCAAGATTGCAAGCAAGCAAGCAAATCAATCAAGATTCCCGCAAGTTAAAGTAGATGGATAAAAATAAGACAGTTTACGATATGATAAATGATACAATGTGATCGATTATGATATCACACGATATGATTCTATATGGTATGACTTCACATTACACGAATATTATGTGGTATCATAAATTATGTGTATTTGTGCACTATATGAGGCGAATTGATGTCACATGATATGCCATGATAATTATGATATGATGTATCTTGATACGAAATGATATCATATCATATCATATCATATCATATCACATCGTGAACTGTCTTGTTTAATATCTTATCATCCGTTCATGTTATAATATGACATGATAGGTGTCGTGCGGTGTGATGTCGTTTGATGTTGTGTGGTATGATATGGTGCGGAATGGTATGATATGGTATGGCATGGTATATCTTGGAATGGTTTGGTAGGGTGCGGTATGCTTTGGTTAAGAATGACACGGCGTTGTATGGTGTGGTGTTGTGTGCAGTAGTATGACATGGTGTGGTATTATGGTATGGTGTGGTATAGTATGGTATGGTGTGAAATAGTATGGTATGGTGTGGTATAGTATGGTATGGTGTGAAATAGTATGGTATGGTGTGGAACAGTATGGTATGGTATGATATAGTATGGTATGATGTGGTATAGTATGACATGGTGTGGTATAGTATGGTATGGTGTGATATAGTATATGGTATGATATAGTATGGTATGATGTGGTATAGTATGACATGGTGTGGTATAGTATGGTATGGTGTGGCATAGTATGGTATGGTGTGATAAAGTATGGTATGGTGTGGAATAGTATGGCATGGAGTGGAATAGTATGGTATTGTGTGATATTTTGTGGTACATGATAAGAAACGCTGCATTATTATTATTGGCTATTGTGAGTTGAGATCAGAGCGAGAGAGTTTATATAGCATGGACCTGATTTGATTATTTGAACGATGGATCAATGCAATACATTGCTATGTGTATGATATGGTATGGCATTGTGTGTTATATGATGCGATCCTTTATTGTAGGATAGGATTATATCAGATTGCATATAACTTATTTGATTGGTGATTTCTTCAGCGCTTAAAAAGGTTGTAGACTTTGCCATGTATTTAACAGACGCGTTGCGTTGTTGACTTCGTACAATTTCAATTCATTATCACTATTATTTTATCATCGTATATTTGTTTTGATCTTTGAGCGGCGCAATATAAATGTTCGATTACAATAATAAAAACCACTGTTGTCTGATGCGATTTCGTCAGAGAAGCATGATGCTGTAATTGCCTCATCATCATCGATTGGTTGAGGATGGATCGGTTGCAGATGTTGGTGATCATCATTCGAAAGATTGATGCGGAAGGAAAGCTACGAAGAATAGCGAATGACGAATCACGGACGAAACGATAAATTAGTCAGGACGTATAGAGCGATATAGAGAGACGGACATCCAGGCAGAGATACGCACATAACAACATAGACATCTGGAGAAACTTACAAGCTTACATCCACGCACTTAATTCTATGCATTTATCAAGCGCCCCTATCTAATGACGAAGCATTATTAGTTCTATGCATTTATCAAGCGCCCCTATCTAATGACGAAGCATTATTAGTACTATGCATTTATCAAGCGTTCCTATCTAATGACGAAGCATTATTAGTACTATGCATTTATCATGCGCCCATATCTAATGACAAAGCATCAATCGAAGGCTCTGAGCAATTGTGAGTGAGGGATTTGTTCAAGGTCCCTACACAGTAACCGACTAAGAGGAGGAGGAGGATCAAACCCTTACACTCTGCGTTAAATTAAAAGGCGACCTATCTAACTAATCGACCGCTATGCCCACATCATTGTCCTAAGATAACAATTGCAAATATAAGATAAAGTCGTTTAACAAAAGGATGCATTAGAAAGCACAATTAAAAAAACGACAGTTTATTTCGAAATTTAGACACCGCTATGAAGCATGCTGGAGGCTCTATTTATTCGTTACCTGCATTAGTTCATCGTTGACATAATGAGTTGTAATTTGTCATAAATAATCTTTGTCGGCAGCTGCTACGGTCTACGTTGTCATAACCTGCCGTTAAACTGTGGATCCATCCATCGTTCCTCGTTGACAACTTGAAGCTATCGAAAGGCAACGGCAGACGACGTCAGATGTGGCAATGTAATTAAAACATTACAAATTAATAAAAAAAAATATAAACCAAATGGAGATATTATTCTTGAAAAGAACTGTTCATGTTACGAAGGTAGGTGACACTGCTATGTTCTTACGCTATGAACCACGCTCATTTCGGTAGGTGGCGCTGCTAAAACATCGCTGCCCGTGTTACAAGAATATACAAGATTATACAAGAAGTAGATCGCTAACCGTAGCGAACATACAAATTTGCGTGTAATGATATTTCGGGTGCGCGATAGTGTATACTCTATAGGCCTACTTGTCGTGTTGGCTTTCCAAGCCGCATTATCCGCGGGCGTCTTATGCGGTTTTGGGCTAGTGGCCCACGGTTGAGTCTGAAATTCTTCTCAATCGTCTTAGGACAGGCAAACATCTAGTTTACAATAATAATAAAAGTAAGTATTAATAACAATAACAGTACTACTACTAGTAGTAATAATTATTATCATTATCATCATCATCATCGTCGTCGTCGTAATCATGATCATATTATGACTTTATTAAGCGCCACTCTCTATTGATGAAGCATCAATCGATGGCGCTGAGCATCAGTGAGTGAAGGACTAAAAGTTCCTAAACAGTAACCGTCCCAGGGGAGAACGACCGAACCCATACACTCTGCGTTACAATACACTCTGCGTTACAATACACTCTGCGTTACAAGGCGACCGATCTAAATAATCGACCACTGTTCCAAAGTCGTTGTATTAACCCTCAGGCTACCAAGGTTTTTTGTGACGTTGGCTACCAAGGGAAGAGTGGTTACCACCCCCTGGATTTCGGGTTTGGTTTCACATAACATATCTTGTAATACATCGATTGATTCAGCATTCAATTCTGTACCAAATGGTATAATTATTTAGTTGTACATTATGTGAATACACCACGAAATTACATAATTTTTGACAAAGGAACCGACAATTAGCGATATTTTATATTATTGCGTACATTTTGTACTTTTTGGATAAACAAGTATAAAAATTTAAGATTATGTGTGTTTTGAAACTGATCTATGTATCCAAGATACACACATACATACCTACTAGGGTGGCCCTTAGCAAACAGCTATAAAATAAAAATCATAAAATTTAGTCTGGCATACGTTCAATCCATGTCTATTATAGAAATAAAATTCTGTGGCAAAAGACTTTGGAATTGTATAACATTTAAGGGTGGCCCTCGAGCTCTGAAATTTATTATGTAATACGATTTTGCGATTTGAATCACAAAATTTAAAAACAAATTATTCAGTACATTCACTGTCACTATGTTGGCTAAGAAATATACTAGTAATACGCCAATGTCAGTGAAATGAGTGTTCACTGTTCAATGGTTCAGTTATTGTTCACTGTCGAACTAGTCACTTTAGTAGAATAAATTATCTGTTCACTTCAAGACAATGTAAGAAAGTTATCATTTTCCATACGAAACCCAACAGTGTTTGTCCATCACCTAGAAGGAACTGTTGTCGATGTTCACTGACAACCTGCAGGGGAAACAGAAGCTGATCTTCATCTTTTGTTTGCTTTTTATTTAAGTCCTGGATGTGTGCCGCTCCGCGTTCAGCTCTGTCATTGCCGACAGCCAACCCTTTGAGTATTTAATGTGCTTCTCGAAATGCTTCGTCCTCTTCCCAAGGAGCAGGATCTCTGGAAAGCATAACTTCAGACAGTCCTTTCAGAGTAAGCACCTGAGACAATTTCTTGGAGTTAGTTGTGCAGAACTTTTTGAGACCTCTGGTGCCAAAAACTCCATCTGACTTCACACTGGGTCTTATAGCCGGACGATCTGAAGCTACTTCTTCCATAGCAGCAATCATCAGTTTCTTAGAGTCATTGCATACTCTTGGGTCAAAAAGGACAAGCTCAATAGGCTCTTCAGACAGATTATCACAGATACCATAGATGAAGCCCTAGTTACTTGTTTGTAGCAGCATAAATTGTTGTATGTGGGTATAATTATTAGAAGTTTTCCAATGAAAGTGAAGTTGGCGAAGTTATCCAGGCTCTCAAGTAGACAACAACCGAAAAGATGGCAATATCAGGAATGCTGCGTTCTTCTGCAGCAGTCTTCTTGAAAAGTCCACATCTTTATCGTTTAGATAACTTTTACCATCCATCGTGCCCGATGCATAGCGCCAAGCATTCGAAACTGAATTACATGAGCTGGAATATCTCCAAGAAAGACAACCGAGAGCTCGAGAAATTCTCTGTAATTGTCTAGTGGCTGTTCAGTTGCCAGATGTTTATGAGCAAATTCCAGGACGTCAGAACGGTATATGGCCACCATAGATTCGACCGGTGAGACCCACCGGTCGAATCTTTGGTTTCTTACATGTATGTTCTCCAGCATTGACAAAACCTTTCCGATGCATTGTAGACAATAAATCACAGCGTAATTTTTTTCAGCACATGGGACACAAATGCTAAATCTCCATCGAAACCAAACGTTGTCAGTAAACACTGGAAACTATTAATGGGATAAATAACTGACGGCGAATTGTTTAGTGAATGAAATACGAAATTGCTTCCCATCGACGTCAGCAGCCTTTGAAAGCCGAAATATGTCATTAATTTCATGAAATTCAAAGGAACCGTTAGACACCTCTAACACGTTTCTCTCGTAAACAATAAAAATATATTTGGAAGCGTCAAACTGAAGAGATTAAATTGAATGGGTTAGGATCAGCATTATCGAAATGACGGCGTATTCTGAATCTTTTCATAAAATTTATTAATTAGTGTTCAGGATGGAATGTATTGGATCCAGAGTTTAACGGCAGCTTATGACAACATAGGCCGTTGCCGTCGACAGAGATTAGTTTTGGCATATTACAGCCATAACATTATTTTTAAAAGGTGTTGTAATCAATGATAAACATCGTTAGCATTTTGGTTACAGTGTTCCCTGATATTACCAACCATGTTTTTTGGCAGGTTTCCAATAGCTAGCGACATCTTTTGACGGCGAAAATCGATGACTTGGAAATTAGTTTAAATTACAACTCTAATTAGAAGCGTATTTGATATTAATAAATCCACCCCAACAATAATTTTGATGCTATGATATTTTATTAAGGTTGCTTGAAATAAACATTCAGATGTCGTCAAAATCGATACCTCGATGGGAAGGGAGAACGTCCTTTTGGACATCTTTACCTGATATCATTCTATTCTATATAAAAATTAAACGCGCCCGTTGTAATAATTGCCAGCGATCAGCGATATGCCGTCGTGTATCGCGTCGTAACGGTTGGAGAAAATTTTAACTAATAAAAAAGAAATAAAACCAGCGACATCAACGCAACGATTATTGTGCTGGATTCGGGAGCACCTCTGCGTAGTTTCCCTTGAAGAGGTGCTGTATAAATACTTGAGTGAATGAATGAATGAATCTGGACCAGTAAATGGTATCGTAACCGATCAAACTGAAGTTTCAGGTGATGATGAAGACACAGATGAAAACATCGAAATTACAGGAAAAACGCTGAGATTGGAAGTAAATTCTCCGACTCAATTTCTGTAAAAGCACGAATATTTAAATGTAGGCTACAATACACCTGATAACTCCCGGAAGGAGGGGGTCCGATAGCGCATTGGATAACACACTGGCATAGAGAGCGAGAGGTACCGAGTTCGAGTCCCGTAGAGTGGACATGCTTTGTAGGCTGCTGTTAGCGCCTGTATTGCAGGCTGTGCGTTCTGTTAGTAGTTAAGATTTCTGTCTTCTGTCATTTGTGTTCGTGTGAACTGTTTAATTGTCATAACATGTAGCCTAAATGTACAGCGCAGTGCGTTCGTCAGGCGCTTAATTAAAGAAAAGATATTATTAATTATTAATGCCGGACGGGAATTGTAACCATGCATTGGATTGAACGTCGAGAAGTTAAATCAAACTCAATAATATTACGAAATCGCAATTGACTAATATTGTTATCTAAACTCATTTCCAGGGAGATGAGGTGCTGCGATGTTGCTTAGGACCCGTAGCCATGGCAACAGTATCGGATTGGACGATATGTTTATGCACATCTTGAAAACGATTTTTATTCGAACCTATAATTATTATATAAATCAAACTCACGCAGTGCTAATTATACGATTGCAACCCAACTGAAGGCAAAACAACATTCAGTTTCTCCGAGTTACGTCAACGGCCTTTTATTGAATAAGGATTTCGCTAAATAATTATATTATGCAGAGCTCGCTTAGACACCTTTTAAACGCTGTCTACGGAAGCTATCAATTAAACAAAAGCGCTAAATCATATAGAGCTGTAATAATTATGACAAAATAATTTCTGTCGACGGCAACGGCCTATGATGTCATAAGCTGTCGTTAAACTGTGGATCCATCCAATCGCCAGACAGTCAGATGATCCAATTCATGGATTAAGGTCGATGTTGACGGCCCTTGGCGGTCAGATATTTTAAAAAAGAACAGAAAACTAAAAGTGGTACCAGTCCAAAGCTTGAGTTGAGGAGGGCGAGACAAATAACCTCGTTGTGAAACAACGTCATTGAACAGAAACTGCAAACTGTCCTAACGATTATCGACTTTCATTTCCTTTGGCATTGTATAAGATCAGAAAATGATTCCCTGTCAAGATCGAATAATAATATTCGTTTATTGAAGAATCACTAGGTTGATACACCGCAACCAATTACAGAAAACAGTAATACCAGTTACAAATTAATTAAATTAAGTTAAATGAATGGATTTAAATCACTGTTCCAGCAGGGGCGAAGGTTCAGTCAGACAGTCAAACGGTTAGGGTGGATGATGTTTAGGATTAGAGCGGAGGGAGAAGCAAATGGTAGCAGTGTCGTCTAACCTCACACCTGGATTGGGACAACAACAACCCCCCGCACTCTGGCCGACTTATATTATCGGAAATCAACAACCCCCAGTATATGTCCATAAATTACGTTAAACTGTTAAAGTTCAATGGAGATCGTTCTCCAAACGCCACCATTGGTAGACGCCACTGATTGATAGAGGAGGAATAAGGATGGAATTTGCGGATTAAGATTGCTTTCAGTTTTTAATGAAAGACCTGTGTAGAAATGTCAAGACTTAGTTAAGAATTGTCACGTTCCAAGAGACTGTTCTTCAGTATCCAATAAAATGGCAGAGAGACAGGTGCTGAAGACAGACAGAAAAAGGACTCCAGAAGCAGGATTATGCACAGACAAACAGAAGGACGGGCAATAAAATAACAGGCATACAGACAGACGAACAGATAAAATCTTCTTCTTCTTCTTCTTCTCTCCTCCTCCTCCTCTTCCTCCTCTTCCTCCTCTTCCTCCTGATCCTCCGGCTGCTTCTCTTTCTGCGTCTCCTCCTCCTCTTCTTCTTCCTCCTCCTCCTTCTCTCCTCCTCCTTCAACAGATTTTTTACGTGATTGAACAGTATTTTGGATAACGCCATCGTTATTAGCCACTATGATTAACCCTTTCCAGCCCAAATTAATTGTAGCGATCCAAAAACATTTTTTTCTATTAAATCTCATCATTCCCACCTAAAATAAGCAAAAACCAAAATTTTTTAATTTTTTTCGCATTTTTTCCGCAATGTAAAAATAGGACCATTTGGACCCAACGGGAATTGGCGGACCAGTCCATTTTTTCATAAAAATTTAAGTAAAATCTACAAGGACATTTTTTTATAACAATATTTCATATAATTGCTGAATGGGTCCAAATGGACCCAATGGGAGTTGCCGGTTCAATTTACTCGTAAACAACATTGACTTTAGAGCACCTACGTGTGTTTGGGTCCAATTGGACCCGGTGGGCTGGAAAGGGTTAATTAGCACTTTTACTATACATGAATCAATAAAAAAATTTCAAGTGTTATTTGTAAGTAGGCTCATTGGTATATGATATACCAAGATTTTACAAATGGTAGATTGTTTGTGAGGAGGAGAAAGACGAGAACAATGATTAAGTATGCCAAGCAGAAACAATACATCTATTGTATTTCGACAAATTAGCATAATTCTTAATCATCCAGCTATCGCTTCTTGTTAGATAAGCTTACATTTCGCATCGTCCTGGGTTTTGGCAGTCGATCGGTCGAGAGTCCTCAATGGCCGTCTCCTGAATAATAATTATGACTGACTCCTGATCTATTAACAGCTCGTTGTTTCGAAAATAGAGAGCTTCATTAGACCAATATAGTCAAGCAGGCGTATTACCTACCTTGGGCTCATAATTATTATCTGACATGAGAATATTATGAGAATATTAAGAAATACAGACAATATTAAAGGAAATGGGAAACATAGAACCGACCAGAATAAGCACAGAGCAAAAATATTTAAAGGTTACAAGGTATTTAGACGTTTGCATAGATTGCCTTGATACTTGCAACAGTAGGCCTAATTGTTTTCAAATCGAAAATTGAGTCAGAAGCTCAGTTTATAGGAGGTAGGCCTATTTCTTTCAACAATTTCCAGTACGGAAATGCAAGTACAGGCCGATCCTTCTCCTCGTTAATGCGACATAAATGCTAACAAGATCTTATGAGATACGGTAGCCTTGAATTTCGCCATGGTATCCATATGCGATCTAATAATTATTCAAGTGTCTTTATCTTAAAATAATATTGTCGTCTTTGAACTATGAATTGACACTTGCTCGCCTTACTGACCCGAAAATTCACCTTTTCTCTCTTACGATTCGTATAAGTAGTTGTCATATTTCTTCGAAATGAGGTTCATGAGCTGTTGCAATTTCTTCGAAATGCTCAAAACCTCTTTCGAAGCAATTGCAACTACTTATCTTATATTATCACATGCAACAATTTACTGCATTTACAATCTATAGCAACGGAAAAGACAATAAAAATTATGCACTGCAGGTAGTCAGGCATACTTCGCTGACTTGCGCATAGCAGATCGCTCAGTTTCAGCCAGTGGTCGAATTTCTCATAAGCAGGTAATGCAACTCCAATTTTTTTAAGTCTGAAAGTTAAGCCTATCTGGTGAATTTATAACGATACGATTATTATTTTGCTATGCTTGTAGAACATCAAATGCGTGAAACACAAAGTAGACGCCGTAAGCTGAGAAACCAGAAGCACCGTTACACAAGGATCACTTTTCATAGGTGACGGATCTCCTCATAGCCCAGGATATGATTTTCCGGCACGAAGTAATTGTGAATCGAGGTCAAGGTCCTTGCTCAAGGTCCTTCAACTGTAACAGTCGCATGTTGAAATCCATAGTTAGCAATCATAATTAAAACATTTCAAAAGCGCTACCTAAATTTAAGCGTAGTACACCAGATAAATAAGGAGCGTTGCGCCGTGTCAGATGGGTTGTCTAGAGATACCAAGAAAAGATCTAAGTTCGGTTGCTAAAAGACAAGAGAAAGAAGAATACAGAGAAGTTGCTAAGGCGGAATCCGAAAGAGATTTGAAAGCGGAAGACATAATGGATGATGGTAAGAATTCCTACAGACGAGAGACTTTAGTCTGCAGTGCAAAGCCTGAGGGGTGATACATAGAAGACCGTGTGGCAGATGATGGTAAGTGGATTTTGGTATTGAAGAAGAATATTATTGACAATGATGATTATTCCAGCGGGAGAAATGTCTTTTCAATTTTAGATGACGGAGCATTCGATTAAATCGATTGAAGAAATGGCTTCTGTGTTCATCGTTAGCACATGCCAAATACTTCAAAAATCGTTCGCTACTGTTTCTGATTGCATGCATGACTTAATCATATCAACGATTCCTGCTCCAAAAGAATATTGGATTTCGTGTGGTAGCACTGCGGAGTTTTATATTCTGCCGCTGAATCTATGCATCGGCGACACTGATGCTTTATTATGCAACACTGACCAGCTGGCCTTCACTGGCGACTTTCCAGTATTGCCAAGTGATGTGAGTGGCCTATCCGATAGGATTATGTTCTTCAAGATTGAACCATATCAAAAGTATCCGGGTTTTGTTCGATTACGAAATTTAGGTGAAATGAACTATAATTGGAAATGCAAAAACTACGAATTCAACTATACAGCGCATTCAGCTGAATACCTGTCGCTAAATTTGGCTTCTTTTGCAACAGCTTATTCAGCACCGCAAAGCATTGTTTGTGGTCCAGCAGTTAAATCTCCAATAAATTCAAACTCAATTTGGGGAAAAGATAGCGTCAAAGCCTTATTTTGTCCTCAGTGGCCTAAAGAAGCCAAAAATTGGCCTACTCGACTAAGAAAATACGGATGGCCGACAATGGATACCATATCCGAAGTTATGCAAAATGGTTGTCATGTGGTTTATGCTCAACATCGTTCTTGCAGAGATGATAAAGCGCAGTGGAGATTATCATTTTCGATCGCAGAGTTAATTTTACTTCGGAGTTGTACTAAAATCCAACAGATTGTCTATCATTTGCTGAGAGTCTTCGCAAAGAAGGAATTGATACAAAAGGATTGTCCAAAGGAGGATGAGGTTCTCTGTCCGTATCATTTAAAGACGTTGATGTTATGGACTTGTGAAAAGATGACACCGGAATGGTGGAATTCTTCTTCTGTTTTTGCAATTTGCTGTGAATTGTTAAAACATCTTTCAGAATGGCTAAAGAGGAGATACTGTCCGAATTATTTTATTCCTGAGGCAAATTTATTTCAAGAGCCATTGAGCTCCGCAATGCTTCACCAGACCAAAAGACGACTCAATGAATTCCTCAACTCCGGACATCTTTCTCTTTGGTTCGTGGAAAATTACATACTGCCAATCACTCGGACACTATTTCAAGATGTGTATACAAGAAAAGCAATACCAGACTTCATGGATTGTTTGCTGCCTCTTCTTGAACTTCGGAAAGTGTTTGATTTACAAAGTTTGGATTTAACGGTTTCTGGCATAATCTCAAATTCTAATAGGACTGGTCGTGGGTTAATTAAAGATGGCTATTATTCAGGGTTGTGGAAGCGTTTAAAAGATGAACAACAACCAAAATATGTACCAATAGATAGCAGAATAGGCATATATCATCTTCCAGTAGTAGAGAAAATCTTGTGTTTCAAGTACTATCCCAGTGTACTGTATAGTTTGCATGCTGCATATGGTTTATGTTACGGTGAGATATCTTTGGAGAGCAGTCTCTTTGTTGAACTTGTCGAAGCTATGTTGATTCACCCTAAAATAAGGTCACAGCATCATAACTTTCCGAAGATGTACACAGAACAAAGTAGTCGGTTTCAATACCTGCGTGCTCAGAATCTCATGGAACATTTAACTGGATCAAATAGCCCTTCAGAATTTCATCTAGTGTCTCACATGTCAAAAGAGTTTCTCATTAAGGCTTTAGAATACTATGACTCTAAATCGAATGGCATTGCTCCTGCAGCTTTGGCCTATCTCGCTGCACTCCAGTTTGCCACATCAGAATACGAAACAGCAATACGCTTCTGTTCGGCAGTTCTCGTAGATCAGACTCCTCAAAATGACAAGGAAACACTGAATGCAGGTTGCTTGTTGTTTATTGACGATGTCGCAAGAATCGTTGGAATGCGCATTCTTCACAAGAAGATTACTGACAGTAATCTTCATTACATTGGCGGGCAGCTTTATCTTGATCTGCGTCTTTCACCAAAGGTGTTTGCTCATTATTTAACTGTATTATCAGCCGAAAGTAAATCCACGCGTTTAGATTGTTGTCATGATTTACCAGATTCAGCATTTCCTATGGACGAATATCTGAAGGCTTTAAGGGAGAAGAAATATGTTGTTTCGATGAAGTCAGGTACTCATTTCAACGCTACCAGACAGATCGTATATCGCCGAACAGATTCCGTGATAAAGACCCAAGGTAATCCATTGATAGTCAAGGAGACAGTAATTGATGCTCTGATGGGATATGCTTTGGAAAATATGAAATCATTCTACACTGTGATTCGCAATGACTTTGGAATCCAGAGCAACACAGCAGATTGTTATCGTGCTTTGTACCTTTACAAGTGTCGTCAATACGATGCAGTTCTGCGCTTATGTGAGCGAATTCTTCGTGAGTCTGAAATGAAGAACGATTGTAAGGTGTTTGCATTTGCGAATGTTTTGTTGTATCGACCTTTTGACTCTTTCTTCGATAGAGACGTACAGTCGCTGTTTGGATTTTACACACTCTCTTATAACTTATCACCGCTGACTGGTGCCAGTCCGAAATTTGGGAAAACTGTCAACGAAATGTACTTTAACTGGCGTGAAAAATCTATTATTAATTGGAGTTATGATGCTCTTATGAACCGTCCAACCATTAGATGCCACTATATTCTTGGAAGACATTTTCTTGCAAAATATTTAAAAGTCAGATGTTTAATCGACTGCAACCTTCCGTATTCAGAAGCGATGACTGGATTTGTTGCTCAGAAAACAACCAATCGTCCGTTTGAGAACATCATTCGCAGATTTCTTCTACGAAAACTTCATATTATTTAAAAGTAATTAAAGAGTTTATTCACATCAATGACCAAATAATGTTTTCCTGTGAAATATATTTTTCGTGACATGCTTTGCTGAAAACTTCAACGGTATTGTAGCTTGACCAGACTTTACCTATCACCGTCGTAGTATGGCGACTTCAGTGTGGAATAGTAAAACCTTACTTGTCACTCCGGGTATATACACATGTAGAATTAGCTGGTAGGATCTTAATCTTTTTGCCGTAAGCCAGTTTCATTATGGTGAACGGGAGACCGTGCCCGTATTCTTTCACTGTGCCACAAGAGAGGAAGGCATTTGAGAGGAAGGACACAGTTACAGCGTCATTAACTCTTTCAGCTGCGTTCGACACGTGACATTAACTTCTCCAACCATTCAATTATGACTTGCACGAGAATGAATTGTTGTAGGCTACAACTTCAATGTGTTCTTTGAAGGTGATATATATTCTTTAAATTACATTTCGCTATAACACGTTACAATAACGAACATTAACGGAGAAGTGGAGTGACCTGCAAAGACGTCGCCGTAAGAAAACCATGCCTATTCCGTACCCCGCCCAGGTCACTAATGCTAATTCCGTCAACCGCGAAGTCGAGCGTTCGTACAGATAAACAGACATACAGACAAACAGATGGACAAACTGGCAGATGGACGGACAGACAGACAGATGAATACAAAGAGAAGTGGACTTACATATGTGCGGATAAACAGACGCACAGAGCGAGAGTCAGTCAGACATCTAGCAAAGACATTGAAACTGCAGACAGAGAGATAGCGAGCGAGACCCAGACAGACAGATAGACAGATATATAGACAGACAGTAGGTTAGGAAGACGTACACACCAACAACCAGACAAACCTGTAAACGAACAGACGGATATAGACAAATTAAAAGACACACGAACACACAGACCGATAGAGACATGAAGTAACAGCTTCCTTTAAACTTTATACCTCTAACAACAAACTTCCCGATTTCCTTCCCCGCCATTTTGTTCGTTGGGAGATAAATCCAATTTCTCTTTCAATTTCATTGGCATGGTGCATGATAGCCTAGTGGCCAGTGCGCTGACGTCTACCTCACTTTAAATTCAATTTGTCTGTGTTTAATAAACCTAGCGACGAATGTGTTCATTGTTTTATTAATTATTTTTTCCACAAATAAGCTGAACATAAGGCAAATGCAAAGAATTACGCATAAGGGTTATAAGACGAATTATTAACTCCGTTGATCTTCCCAATGACAGTGTACGCACCATTGCTTCATTGACTATAATTGCTCAAGTGGCGCAGACATTTCTGCCATGGCGTGGATTTGAATCCACGACCTCTCGGTTGGCAGTCCAGCACTCTAGCCACCGCACCATAGCACAATTCCATACAAGGTATAACGGAGGTTCATGCCTTCCGAACATAACCTTGAAAATTCGATGGCATCCAAATGGATTTCGGACACTGTATTATGAACCAGTATCCAGTGTATTGATATTGTAGCATAATTAAGAACGCGCATCCGCATGGTACAGGACCAGGATCATGGCCTAAGACAATAATTGTCGCATAATGTCAGCACGTCACATAGCGCAATTGAATTAAATCCTAGAGTACAAGTGCTGAATGCATCATTAACCCTCGGGCTACCAAGGGGGGTTGGAACGACCCCCCCCAGGTTTTTGCTTCGCGAACTTGTTCCATATGGAATAAATTTTGACATTTTAGGCAGCTGTAGCAGGATCATTTGCGCACATTTTGAGGTAAACATTATGGTGATATCTCACGCCATTCAAAAGTTACACCCGATATACCCGAGGTACCAGGGGGGTTGATACGACCCCCCTTAGTTTTTCGTCTATAGCATACTCATTTTTCTTCCTGGAAGAGAAACAAATATACCATTCTTTAGAGGGAATGCAGGGCTTCATTTGCATATTTAGATGTTTGTCTTTTGTAAACCGGAAGTGATCAAAATAAATAAAAATACGCGTTTTCTGAGTGAAAAATTGATATTTCTACGTGAACGAAAGTTCTTGTGACGCCTATGATAAGTATGTATGCATGTATGTATGTATCTATGTATGTATGTATGTATGTATGTATATATGTATGTATGTATGTATGTATGTATGTAATATGTATATATGTATGCATGTAAGTATGTTCGTATGTATGCAGGGATGGATCTATGCATGGATAGATGTATGTATGTATGTATGTATGTTTGTATGTATGTATGTATGTATGTATGTATGTATGTATGTATGTATGTATGTATGTATGTATGTATGTATGTATGTATGTATGTATGTATGTATGTATGTATGTATGCATGCATATATGCATGTATGTATGTATGTATGTACGTATGCATGGGAGGTATGTAGGTACGCATGTATGTATCCATGTATGAATTTGTATGTATGTGTGTACATGCATGAATGCATGTACATGTATATATGTATGGATGTATATTTGTATGTATATAAACATGTGTAGGGATGTATGTATGTATCTTGGATACATAGATTAGTTTCAAAACACACATATTCTTATAGTTGTTTATCTAACAAGTGCAGGATGTACGCAATAATATAAAATATCGCTAATTATCGGTGCCTTTGTTAAAAATTATGTAATTTCGATGTGCATTCACATAATGTACAACTAAAAATACCATTTTGTGCAGAAATGAATGCTGAATCCAATGGTATATTACAAGTTATGATATGTGAAACCAAACACGAAATCCAGGGGGTCGTCTCAACCCCCCTTGGTAGTCGACGTTGCAAAAAAAACCTTGGTAGCCTGAGGGTTAAGGTAAATCTGTGCTGAAATCACCATCATGGTAAATCTTGGCTCATACCCGCACTAGGGTAAATCTTGGCCAGTAATAGGAGTAGAGTAAATCTGGGTTAGTAATGGGACCTATTACAGTGCTGTAGGTCTACTATGCAATATTGATATGTTATAATTTTAAAATAAAGTATCTTATAAATGACATATTATCATACGCTTAAACATACTGAAAATAAGTGCTTGAAGTAAAAGTATAAAATACTCCCAATTCACTGTATTATGAGTATAAATACAAAATGCTTCTGTAGTATATAAAATAGTAGTTAGATAATATCAATTAAAATACTCCCTATATCACTGGTCAAGACTACCATTGACTGATGCACAACAGTTAAAGAATGAACGCAATTTATTACGTTAATCAGTCATTAATTTATTAATAAATTTGTTAAAAAGTCATTCAGTCATTTATTCATTCTTTCCTTAATTTATTAACTTATCCATTACTCATTAATTCATTAGTTCGAGTTTTTAGTTAAGCAATTAATTCATTCACTCGTTTACTCATTTACCCACTAACTAACCATTTTATTTATTTGTTCATCAATTATTTATTTAATTTATACATTCATCAATCAGTCAATCTACACAGTTATGGCAGTCGTGTTTACCATCTGATACTATAATTTTTGATATTTTAACTCATTTAGATTGAACCGAGTAATCTGAAGCAATGCTATAAGAGAACTATTTTTCGCTTATGAAAGTCCATATGTGAAAAGTCCAGGCGCATTGATACACTACAAGTATGCATTGTTTCCAATAGCCAAAAGGTTTTGGATAAACAATTTGCATCCTGGTTGATGAGGCAAACACGGACGAAGAATCTGTACATTTTTATAGACGGTTATTTACGTATTTCTTGTTACATCTGTAGACATTTCTCATATGTAGAAACGTTTCACGAGGTTAACGTTACTAATTTGAAAAGCATCGTGCAATTAAGCAAGTAATACCTAATAGGACCCATCTGTAAAGACTTTCTCATTTTTATTTATTTCTGTATGCAAGAACAATGGGCGCCTAAGCCGGAGAAAACAGACGAAACGAAAAGGAAAATAAGAGTAAACAGCAGAAACGTAAATTTAGATTTTCTACGGCTCACAAGACAGGTAAGCGGAAATAAACAATTTAATGGCTAACACTCAAACAGAAACATATCTAAGACGCAATGATTAATAAAGCTCACTTAGAAAGTGATTAAAATGTTGCGTTTATAAATAGATAAAAAATTAATCAGGTAAATTTAATTATCTGAGGGATATTAAGTATTCGTAGTATAATTATATCTGCTTGCAGTGCTAGTAATCAAAGATCTCCCAGCAATAATACGTAAATCTCGTCTCTCTAAAATATATAGCCTATTAAGTCGGGCGGAATAATTGGAGGTCCAGGCGATATTATAGTATGTAAAGTAAGGGTAAACAAGAGAATGTAAGGGTAAACAAGAGAATACTAGTATTGTATGCAGAACTCTAGCGGATAACAGGTGGGATACACGAGTCAGAATCCCTATGTTCTTGGCAACCTTAGTGGAAATATTATTTATGTGATCATTCCAGGTTAAATGTTGGCCATTGTAGACCCCGTGGAATTTGGAAGAAATGACTTGAGCAATAGGAATATTCGGTGGAGAGGATGGAATCAGTTGCGGGGACGGGTTTAAGATGAGATGGGAAAAGGACTTAGGCCTACTTATTTAAGTTTATTAACCTTAAACCATTCCGCCACGTGGATAAGTTCAATGCTGGCAATAGATAGCAGAGATTGGATTGATTTATAAAATAAAAGACACTGCAAAAAGAATAAAGTTAAGTTGGTTAGATGCATTCGATAAGTCATTAATGTAAGAAGTCCGCTACTGTAAGAACAGTAGCGGACCCACAATCTTCTACCCACTACTATGCTCCTTACTCTACACTATTCCTTAATCTACGCTTATTGAACTATTGAAACATGATCTGGGCCACAAACTATACGTCAAGACTTACTAGACTAATAATTGTATTGCAAAAAAGAATCACTCGCATACGAATGAGGCTCCCATACAATGCTCTACTGATCAAGCTTTTACTCTACTAGGTATTTTAAAACTCCATCAGATAAAATTAACGCAAACAGCTGAATTCATGTACCGATATACCAACAAAATTCTACCGAATGCATTTGATAATTACTTTGAACTAGTTTCTGACTGTCATTCTTATCCTACAAGAAACCCTGCACAATATAGAGGTCAATTTGCCCTCACAAACACAAGGAACTTTGCAATGAAAATAACAGGACCCGCTCTTTGGAATTATGCTTCCACAGGGTCTTCGTGAAATACCAAGCTATACACAATTTAAAAAATAGCTGAAATGTTTTATTATAAAACAGTATCATGACATCTGATTTAACTTGTCACTCCCATTGAGTAGTATTTTCATGCATCTAATTGAAATTAAGTTAATTAAGGTTTAACTAAAAAATACACCATTGTTGATATGGACTTGTAATAGGGTATATCTTCAATGTTTACATGCACACCACAACAGTTTTTTTGAAAATGCTGGACATCATGATTTGCTCTATGAAGAAGATAGGAGAAGAGAAGGAGAAGGATAGGAAGAAGAGTGTGATGATGACGGTCATGACAATGATAATGGTAGCGGTGGAGATGATGATTGCTGAAGGTTAACTAAGATAATGAAGTCATCTGAATAAATAATATGGCTGACACCTGCTCTATTTGCAGCTCTGTGTTGGCAGATAAGAGAGCTTCACCTTACCTGTAGAACGACGTCGTCAAGCAGGAAACTTTACCTTGGACTAAGTCTTATATTATCACACTTGGATGAGAATATTTAAAATACAAACCGAAAACGGAAACCAGAGACTGGACAGGGAACGTTGACAGGAAAACGCACAGAAGTAGGCCTAAGAATTAATCATAGCTACAAAGCACTTAAGCGTTTGATAAGATTGCGTTGATACTTGTAAATGTAAGCTACATTGTTTTGTAATCGCAAGTTAAGTCATAGGTACAAACTATTTAGAGGACGGATTACTTTCAACAGTTCCTACAATAGAAATGTAGCTGCGTCTTCAAGGGAGAGAAGAAAGGTTATTATTCAGATTCGGTGTTTTGTTCGGTTGCGAGGGATGCCCGTTCTACAACTTTTTCGACTGAAGTACAATATCAAACTTTATGATAGACCTAGAGAATAAGCAATGCCATTTTTTTAGTATTAGGGCCTATCTTGGGAAATATAAATAATTATTCAAATTATAATTACAATCCCAAAACCACAGCATAATAGCCTATAGCTGAGCATCTGGCCTGGGATCAGAAGTCACTGACTGCGGTGCACGTGATTTATTGAATAGACCCGAAAGGCACCTGTTTCTGTTTCGCTGAAACCAGTTGATGCTATCCAGACAATGTTTGTTTGCCTTTGCCTGCGAGAAACGATTACTGGTTGTCTATAGCTCGCCACAAACAAATCAATGAGCTCATATTCGTCAATTAGATACAATAACAATTCAACCCGCGGCCGTTTTATTTTTAGGACTCACAATCTTGTACCTCTCCTCTCATCTC
This sequence comes from Aporrectodea caliginosa, assembly GCA_020284085.1. Lineage (NCBI taxonomy): Eukaryota > Metazoa > Annelida > Clitellata > Crassiclitellata > Lumbricidae > Aporrectodea > Aporrectodea caliginosa. Next base: position 23,030 of record JACEVL010000603.1, on the reverse strand, counting down.
GTCCTTATAATTTGACACTTGATCTATTATAGTCAAGCTACTGTGCCACTGTGGAATCAACTGCCTCCTAAATTACGACAGCTATCCAATCTTTCAGCCAGTTGAGTCTCTGTAGTAAAAATTATAAAGTAACAGGTCAGCAGGGACACTTACTTGAATTATAATGCCTAATGACCGGGTTTTCCCTGTATTTAAAACTTAGTAATCTATAATCTAAACGTCCTAGCTTAAAACAACAGCTATATGTAAGTAGGTGAGTATGTACGTTTGTATGTATGTATCAAGACACTTAATATAAAGCGCTGTAAGTACCTCACTGTGTCTTTGCAAGGATGAGTAGTCAACTGTGGTAAGCACTTATAAAGAAAGTTTTAAAATGTTCCAGAACGGAGTAAGATGCTGCTGAAAATGTATATGTATAGCCACCGTTTGCCTCTCATTTCGACACCGACATCCAATGTTAGTTAGATTTCAAACATGTGTTTGCCATTTACTGGCCTCAGATGAAGATTCGTCGAAATAGAAGTCTCTGAATTATTACATCAATGACTTCCAATGCACGAACTTAATCTACTTCTATGTCTCCGTTGGTTACTTTGCTCAACGGGATGCCAACATATTAAGTTGTCAAACTTTTTAGAATTTTCTAGTGATAGGCGTTGAACGGTAGAGATTGCTTCGCATAATAACTATGTTTAATTATGTGGCGACCGTCGCCCCGCACGCTTCCTCTCTGTCTGCTCACGAGACGGCGCCGGCTCCAGCCCACTATAATCCATCTGGAGCCGCCCGAGTCACTGCCTCGTCTACTTCAATGTAAATGGCTGTTCTCTATCTCTACCCAGGGTGACCGTTCCTATCAGTGGAGGTTTAGGATGAGTCGCTTCTCTAAGAATGGTAACACTGTATACTCCCGTCTCGGGGTCTGACTCTGCTTCTTCCACGGTCGCCGTATGGGCAACGTCCTGAGGATGGCCGTCTCTCAGAACAGGGTTCGTTCTTTTACTATCACGAGTCTTTCTCTTTGTGTTTACCTTCCAAGCCACGGTCTTCCTCTTCCTCTCTACCTGATCTGAACTTCGACTTACCATTCTACATCTCGTGACTCTTAAACCATCGCCAATATAAGGGACACCAAACGTTCTCTAAGTTCCGGATACCAGGAATACTTATGACAAGTTTTTACGTCATTTCGCCCTAGACAATACCCGTAACAACTCTCTACATCCTGTCATCCTAGACAACACTGATGGCAAAGCTCTAAGTCGTGTCAGCCTAGACAATACTTGTAACAACTCTACGTCAACTCGCCCTAGACCATACTGGGGACAACTCTCGTCGTCAACTCTTCCTAGACACTTGTCTATGTCCTACCGTCCATTTCCGTGTTTGGCATGCGGCCGCACGCGTATATTGTCATGCACCACAATTGACGGAGTAAGTTCCCTTACCCGTCTCTGTGTTGGCAAAGAACGACCAACACAGTGATTAATTCTGCTTCAAACGAAAAAGAAACACTTGTATCTGTGTTGGCAAAGAACGACCAACACAATGATAAATTCTGCTTCGAAAGAAAGAAACACTGGTAAGGTATCTACGGACTCTGATAGTGAAGGTCCTCTCTCTACAACCTTCGCTATCTACACACAGAACTTCGTTCCGACCTACGCACGAGGGGCCCAGCCTCGCACTTCAGTCAGTTCTCAGAGCTGTGTGTTGCGACAAGCAAATATGTATCTACGTGGGTACCCGACTACCCGAACGGACATGTATCAGTCACTTTCTTGGTCTGCGTTGATTTTCACATCGATCTGGGTACCCGAATACCCGGACTTTCACGTATGGGTAACTCTCTTGGTCTGCGTTGAGCTCCCCACCTGGGGTTTTCGTGCTCCTAACCAAGGGCGTTGACTCGCTGTGTCTCGCGAGTACACCCTTCCCCGGCTTAAGTCTTACACAACCTTTCTTCCCGCTATCCGAATCAATCTGACGCGGGACCTGCCAACAGAGTGGGCCCTTACTCCGCCTCAGGTATCCCTTGAATCAGACTTTCCGAATCAGATAGCGATCGTTACGGTTGTGCCGGGGAGCGCACGGACTCACAGGATTCGTTTCTGAATCCTCGGACTCGATTCCGTTGCCGGAATCAGGGGTAAGTGTCACTAACGTTACCCCTTTGTTTCTCACAGACCTGTGTATTTACTTCCCTGTTAGGGAAGTGTACTGTCTCTCACACCTGAACGAACCACGGTCAGATCTGTCGGGTAGTTCCCCGAACAGAGAGATAGGCGGCTAGTCCCGCAAGTAAAGAAACCGCGGGGAAACCGCGAATAAAGATAATGCGGCTAGTCCCGCAAGTAGATATTTACCGCGGGGAAACCGCGGTAATAAGTACAACCGACGTAAAGTACGCAAACGAAGATTATTCTCAAGAAAACCGCGGAAGTTACTATGGACGACGCTAGATGCGCAAAGAAAGATAATCCGCGGGGAAACCGCGGGAGTAAGTACGAAAAGAAAGATATTCCACGGGGAAACCGCGGAAGTAACTATGAACGACGATAGGTACGCCAAGAAAGATAATCCGCGGGGAAACCGCGAAATGAGATTTTTCGGTAAGTCCCGTAAGTAGAAAAGGTGCGGTAGACCCGCAAGTTGAAAAGAATATGCGGGTAGATCCGCAATTGTTTTACGAACGGTAAGACAACTCTAGTCTATGTGCACATAAAAGCAAGCAAGCCGAATAATATTTAGACACCTTCAAAAGGATGCAACCATTGGCTATAATAATCGTCAATCGTTCAAAGCTAATGAATAATATAAGAGCTGTAATATGCCAAAAATAATCTTTGTCGGCGGCAACGGCCTATGTTGTCATAAGCTGCCGTTAAACTGTGGATCCATCCATCAGCTCAGTTAAATAACTGGTGTAGTTACTCAACATAACAACGTGAACTCAAAAGCCTCTTAAATAAAAATTATACGCATGCAAACTCTGCCGCTGTCCCATACACTGGTAGTGCCAGTCTCGGGCATATAGAAAGAAAGAGGGCGACGCTAATCATCTTTGCTATGACACAATGTCCAATTATACGCATGCAAACCAACGACGCCATCGAACGAAGATCTGCAATCAAGAAAATGAACTGATATACAATTAATTGTTTCCAAATACGTCAACTGCCATGATAGACATTGGATGTCGTTAAACGTTTGGAATAATAAACAGTCGCTGGATGAGAACCTCAAGAATCCTTTGGAAAATGGAAACAAATTGCCTTTAGTGCAATAAAATGTCATCGAATTTATTAAATTAAGTTAATTAAAAAAATAATAACTCTGCCACTGTTCGTCAGGGATGGGCAAATTACTGGGAAGATGTAATTGAATTACAAATTAGCAATTTCAAGTAATTTCAATTACGCAATTTCAATTACTGCCCATCCCTGAATTTCGTACTGTGGTAATGCCAGTCCAAAACCTAGAAAAAGGAGGAGGTTGACGTTAACGGTCCTGGCAGCCAAGAAATGTCGTTAAACGGTGGAATCTGTTATTATAACTGTTTAGGGCAACACAGAGAGTAAGGGTTAGTATCTCCTCCTCTGAAACGATTTATGTGTATGGACCTTGAGCAAGTCCTTTTCTCACAATTTCTCAGCGCTATCGAATGATTCTTGGTCAAAATAGTGATACATCCATAATATTAAGATGCGCTTGGTTGGTTAGTTGCTGTTTTGCGACGCTGTGTCATTACAAAGATGATAAGCGTTGTCCTCCTCCTTCTTAAGGCTAAGGACTGGCACTACCACAGTTAGGAGAGTGGTGGAGTTAACGTTTGAACGCAATTTCCACGAATATTGAGAGAAAAAGTACTTTATTTTAGGTGTTGAAATTCAAAATAGTATTTCGTCTAATAGTTTCTGCTTAATGACATTTTTGTGGCGTCAGAGGCCGTTAACGTCGATAGAAATATTATTTTCACCCCCGAAACTTATGATATATACAACCGGAAACTCCCTATAGAATGCCATGTGAGTAATTTGTGGGCGTAATTCGGGATAGATTCATTGAGTTTCACCGTTGAGCGGCAAAGGTTTCCGATACGAAATTACGGGGCAATATCTAACCGTGTGTGTGTCCACAGTTTAACGGCAGCTTATGACAACATTGGCCGTTGCCGCCGACAAAGATTTGTTTTGGCATATTACAGCGCTTCAATTAACAACCGTGTAGGCCGCTGGAAAATATAAATAACGTCCTAGAAAGTGTTTTAAAGGTGTATTTTCGACGGTAGCAGTTGATAAAGTTTACGAACACCGTACATAACATTTTCAGATTGCAGATCTAGATGGCAGTCTTGTTATAGGCCCTACACCGTGTTTCAATGAAAAGTAAGCCAAACTTTGTATTTCATATAAGTACTTCTAACATGAAAACAGTGTTTAATAATTTTGTGAAGAAACTCTCAGTTGTATGGTTTGATTGATTGATTAAAGAAGATGTTCAAAATGTCCTTCTTCTGCTTGAACGCAAGCCTGGAGGCGCTGGCGCCATTGGGCAACAGCATCGTCGGCAAGGGCAACGTTTTCTTCAGTGCGCGCTGACCTTTGTCTGCTACTACCAATAACGCGCCCTGTAACCTACCTCCTGAATTCCGCACTTTTTCGGTTCCTCCACCATAATCGCCAATCATCCACCATCATCTGCCTCAGGCTCCTCTATCCATCACCCCCAAGGCTTTCCACTCGAAACTAAAGTCTCTGCTTTTCAAGAACTCTTATCCTGACTCATCTGATCCTGTACCTTCCAATCCTCGACCTAAAAGACACCCGCCTTAACATCTGCTGTGCCCTCTCTGATCCCCTGGAAACCGGACTCGGACCTCCTCGGACTACTCTTTTGGACAACCCCTCTGATTAGACGCAGCGCTCGTGAATAAGCTGGTGCCCTGCGCTTGGCTTTCGAGTGGCGCTTTAGAAGTTTGGAGATTACGATTACGATTAGATATACACATTTTGAGTTTCGGCGGCCATATTTGCCGCTATCTTGGATAGTACTATTCCTACACTATTGCCAATGCGATAGTTCGATTCCTTGACCTTAAACCTATCATAATCGACACTTTATTTGTCATTCTAGCTTATCTATGAGCGTAGATATACACATTTTGAGTTTCGGCGACCATATTGGCCGCCATCTTGGATAGAACTATTCCCACACTATTCACAATGCGATATTTCGATTCCTTGACCTTGGATATATTAGAATCGACACCTCGTTTGTCATTGTAGCTTACCTGTGAGCTGAGATATTACATATTTCTTTGGGGTAGAAAACTACCCCACTTCGGCCTCCGTGTCAAGACCAGGGTTCCGCGACAACTCGTCGAACAACATTTCGTATAACGACACTTCGTCTACGACAATTCGTATAACGACATTTCGTCTACTAGTGTATCTGTATCCATTACGGCTAATCAACAGAGGCCGCTTTCTTATAGTTTCGCTAAAACGTGCTATATATTCTCTGGAACCCAGCTTCTAATTACTGACAAGATTATTTTCATCAGTCGAGCTTCTGTTGAATGGAAACCTATTTTCCTCCATGCATCCAGGTTGATTTCCATCTTATTTTTACGTGAAAAATTATTTCGATCAATTCAGCTTGTATTTCAACACAGGAATATTTTCATCAATCCCACTTCCATTTCGGGAAACAGTTTTTTCATCAATCCAGCTTCCATTTTAAAGTGACAATATCAAATAACTTAGTAGACGAAATGTCGTTCGACGAATTGTCGTTCGACGAAGTGTCGTAGACGAAATGTCGTTCGACGAGTTGTCGTGACACCTCCAGAAACGGAGATTCGGCCTCCGAAGGTTAAATAATTTATACCTATGTCCCCGAGTTGCCTTGTTTGGTGCTAATTCAAAAACTTCTCCTTCTGCACTGCCTCCTTTCCAGTAATAATCTTGTAGGCTTCAATTAGGTCTCCTCTGCTCCTCCTTCTCTCCAATGTTGTTAGTCCACACCTTTTCAACCTTTCTTCATATCCCAAATCCTTGTAGCCCCAAATCATTTTTGTAGCTCTTCTTTGCACCTTCTCCAGCTTTTCCATGTCCTGTTTCAGGTAAGGACTCCATACCTGGATGCAGTATTCCAACTGTGGCCTAACCAGTGATTTGTATAGCCTCAATATTGTATCCTTATCTCGGGTGACTATTGTCCTTCTTATCGGTTACGTATCGATAGTCCGAAGGTTGATAGTCCGAAGGTTCGATAGTCCGAAGGTTCGATAATCCGAAGGTTCGATAATCCGAAGGTTCGATAGTCCGAAAGTTTCATGGGTAAACGGGTAGTTTAGCGTCGTAAATTATTTTCTGACTTTAAGTGAAACAACTAGCGCCGTAAATTATTTCAAATAACGTGTCACTGCCCAATTAATGCATTAGTATAGTTATAATTGGTTAAACAGAAGGAAATCGATTGAAAAATTATTTTAAATATTCAATATTTCTCATAACAAATGGCCGCTCGAAACTTTAATCGAACGACAACCCATTCCGGAAGTCAACTTTTGTCAAGTCGTCAATAATATTCATATTCAAGGTCGACACTTGGCGCAAGACGAGTTCCAATCGTTTCCTTGCAGCATATAAAAATTTATTTAAAACGAAACGCCTGAATAATGCAGCTATTCAAAATATCAATTATTAAGCCCTTTCACGCTGCATCTCCGCCCTAGTACTTGAAATTCCTCAAATTCCTTTGCACTGGATAGCAAGAAGAGCTGCAATTTGGCCCTTCATCTATAAAAATGACCTCTGCATTTCTGAATTCCCTTTCTTGGGAGTGTCTGTTAGGCACTCCTAAGGATATCCAAAATGACAATCAATGATATCTTGCAATCACTCTTCAATCAGTGGTAGCCTTTCAGTTCTATCATCATTGTAATGCCAAAATGCACTGCAGAAATTGCAGTGAGGAAATGCTGAAATTTCACCCTTGACATGAAATACTTAGACCCTAAGTATGTGAAAGCCCTATTGAGAGTTGTTGGGGGCTATCAAAAGCGCCAATCACTCATCTCTAATAATCACTCTTCTCTCGGTGGTAACCTTTAAACTTACCATCATTGCGAAGGCGTAATGCATTGTACATATTGCAAGAAGGAATGCTGTAACTTGTCTCATGAAATAAAATACTTATCGTCTAAGTATGCGAAAGCCCTTTCTAGGGCTAAAAGACCACCATTCATGCTATCCAAAACGTCAATCAAGCATCTCTTTCAAATACCTTCAATTGTCAAAGTGGTAGCCCTTGAACTTGAAATAAAATACTTAGACCCTAAGTATGTGAAAGCCGTATCTAGGGAATAAAGAGCACCCATAGTGCTATCCAAAACGCCAATCACCCACCTCTTTCAATAGCCACTGTCTAAGTGGTAGCCCTTCAAGAATACCACTATTTCCAATGCAAAATCCATTGTGCAAATGCATTGCAAGATATACTGTTACTTGACCTCTTGAAATAAAATACTTAGACCCTAAGTATGTGAAAGCCGTATCTAGGGACCAAAGAGCACCCTTAGTGCTATCCAAAACGCCAATCACCCACCTCTTTCAATAATCAATGCCTATAACCACTTGTCTAAGTGGTAGACCCTTATGTGAAAGCATCTAGGGAATAGTGCTATCCACTATTTCCCAATGGTAGCCCTTCAAGAATCCACTATTTCCAATGCAAGATCCATTGTGCAAATGCATTGCAAGATATACTGTTACTTGACTCTTGAAATAAAATACTTAGACCCTAAGTATGTGAAAGCCGTATCTAGGGACCAAAGAGCACCCTTAGTGCTATCCAAAACGCCAATCACCCACCTCTTTCAATAACCATTGTCTAAGTGGTAGCCCTTCAAGAATACCACTATTTCCAATGCAAGATCCATTGTGCAAATGCATTGCAAGATATACTGTTACTTGACTCTTGAAATAAAATACTTAGACCCTAAGTATGTGAAAGCCGTATCTAGGGACCAAAGAGCACCCTTAGTGCTATCCAAAACTCCAATCACCCACCTCTTTCAATAACCACTGTCTAAGTGGTAGCCCTTCAAGAATACCACTATTTCCAATGCAAGATCCATTGTGCAAATGCATTGCAAGATATACTGTTACTTGACTCTTGAAATAAAATACTTAGACCCTAAGTATGTGAAAGCCGTATCTAGGGACTAAAGAGCACCCTCAGTGCTATCCAAAACGCCAATCAAACGTCTGTTTCAACCACCATTGCATAAGTGGTAGCCCTTCAAGAATACCACTATTGGCAATACAAAATCCATTGTACAAATGCACTGCAAGAGATACTGTTACTTGACCTTGAAATAAAATACTTGGACCCTTAGTATGTGAAAGCCGTATCTAGGAACTAAAGAGCACCGTTAGTGCTATAGAAACCGCCAATCACCCGTCTGTTTCAGTCACCAATGCCTAAGTGGTAGCCCTTCAAGAATACCACTATTGACAATGCAAAAACCATTGTACAAATGCATTGCAAGAGTTACTGTTACTTGATCGTTGAAATAAAATACTTAGACCCTTATAAGTATGTGAAAGCCGTATCTAGGAACTAAAAAGCACCCTGAGTTCTATAGAAACCGCCAATCAACCATCTCTTTCAATCACCATTGTCTAGGTGGTAGCACTTCAAGAATACCACTATTTCCAATGCAAGATCCATTGTGCAAATGCATTGCAAGATATACTGTTACTTGACCATTGAAATAAAATACTGAGACGCTAAGTATGTGAAAGCCGTATCTAGGGACCAAAGAGCACCCTTAGTGCTATCCAAAACTCCAATCACCCACCTCTTTCAAAAACCATTGTCTAGGTGGTAGCCCTTCAAGAATACCACTATTTCCAATGCAAGATCCATTGTGCAAATGCACTGCAAGATATACTGTTACTTCACTCTTGAAATAAAATACTTAGACCCTAAGTATGTGAAAGCCGTATCTAGGGACCAAAGAGCACCCTTAGTGCTATCCAAAACGCCAATCACCACCTCTTTCAATAACCATTGTCTAAGTGGTAGCCCTTCAAGAATACCACTATTTCCAATGCAAAATCCATTGTACAAATGCATTGAAGATATACTGTTACTTGACTCTTGAAATAAAATACTTAGACCCTAAGTATGTGAAAGCCGTATCTAGGGACCAAAGAGCACCCTTAGTGCTATCCAAAACGCCAATCACCCACCTCTTTCAATAACCATTGTCTAAGTGGTAGCCCTTCAAGAATACCACTATTTCCATTGCAAGATCCATTGTACAAATGCATTGAAGATATACTGTTACTTGACCCCTCAAATGAAATACTTAGCCCCTAAGTATGCGAATGCACTTTCTAGGGCCTGAAGAGAAACCTTTATGCTCACCAATACCACAATCACCCGCCTCTTTCTATCACTCTTCTCTAAGTGCTCACCCTTCAAGCGAAACAATATTTTCAAGCCAAAATACACTGTGGAAATGCATTGATAGTGATGCTGTTATTTCAGCGTCCAAATTAAATACTTATCGTATAAGTAAGTGAAAGCTTTTTCTAGGGCCTAAAAGCCACCCTTAATACTACTGAGAGGTGAAAGATCAAGAGGTGAAAGGTCACAGATGAAGAGTCTGTATCAATATCTACAGACATACATACTTACTAAAATCATATGTGCAATATCGCTCATACATCATGCGTGCATACGGACACAAATACACATGTATAAGCATATCGTACTTTTTTCCATTCATATGTTGCTGTCAATGACCCAGTAACCAGTAGGCCTGCATATCAATTCATTGCCTTATTGTTTCATTGTTTTAATCTTTTATTTCCATGTGTTTAACTGCACTTCCCACTCATTCCTTTTACTTTCGATATTTAGTTTAAATTAGTTAAGGTTAGTTAAGATTTTTATGTTAATCAAGTCAACAACTGTTATACTATGTAAAGCATCTTTCGGTCGCCACATATTATGTTGAAATTGTATAGAGGTGTTCCTACTTAGCGGGATCTTTGATCCCTTCAGGGCCTTCCCTTGTGGCATTCAACAATCCATACTTATTATTCACGATGCAATCTGATTTGTAATATTATTGTTTATTGTTGTTTGGCTACAAATAAACGATTGATTGATTGATTAAACCAAAAATTTTATTGCTTTTTTAGGTATCTTACAACATCACAAACAGATCATACATTGGCAAACAAAAAGCAAAGGGTGAGAAACCCTTAAGGGACCAGGGTCCCGCTGACAGGGTTACCCATGTACATGGGAAAAGGTAGCACCGGTTATGCATGAGAGCACCAAAATTTGAAGAGCTTAACTAGTTAACTAAATAAAAAAAACTACATCGCAAAAAATAAACACAATGAGTGCCTGCACCGAGCACAGCATGTACACACAATAAGAGGCACACAAGGCAGGTAATCGCAAGGGAAGCATGCCTGGTGAGAGTTATGGATCCACAGTCAGTAAATGATGACGGAGTTTCTTTTTAAATACAGAAATGCAAGGAGAAACACGAATGGTGACGGGGAGATTATTCCATGTCCTAGGGCCAGCACTTTTGATCGAGAATTTCCGTGTATTCGTTCTAGTGGCAATTCCTCTATAATTGGAAGATGTCCTAACATTGTAAGGATTAGATTGGCATATCAAGCTAAAGAAGTCAGTAAAAGCTGCAGGCAAGAGCTTATGCGTGTATTTAAACATAAACTCTGAGGTCTGTTTAATTCTAATCTGTTCTATATTACAAATGTTTAATTTCTGTAACATGGCCTGAGAGGACAGGGAGCTCAAGTTACCCAAGATAATTCTGGCTGCTCTTTTTTGCAATAAATTTAACCTAACCAATCGAGAAGGGTAATTAGAGGCCCAAACTACATTACAGTAAGATAGATAAGGGTGGACTAAGGAGTAATATAGGCTAAGTCTAATGTCGGTATAAGCATATTGCACTTTTTTGTGTTATATGTTGCAGGTAAGCTTTCTGTCGAGTCGAGGTTGAAGGCATTCATGCAAGACAGTATTGGGTACCATGAAACGACTGATTACCATATGTCTGGTCCTGCAGTTTTACTGGAATGGAAGGTGCAAGAAGCAGAGTTTTACTGATTTGAAACGTTCTGCTGTTGTCTGGAGTAAGCATTCGAATGTAAGTATATTTTCTAGTCAAGCATGCTACGGTCTGTGTACTTAAGTTGTTGCCTTGGTTTCCTGCTCTAGAGAGATTCTGTCTGAATTGGGTTTCAGGGTGACAGAACAGTGAACTCAAGTTATTCACATTATTCACGATCCGTTCCTTTTACGCCAGTCTTATCATTTTTGAAGAAGACATGACTTTGTGCCATTGGTGAAAGCCTTGAGCATTAGATAACAGTGGGGTAGAAGTTACTAAGTAATTAATAAAATCCAATCCCGGTTACATAGATACGAAAACGTGTTCCATGAGCACCCTTGCACACTAAGGACAATGACTGCAGACTTCTGTTTGCAAGATGAGGTGGAGAGAACCCTCTGTCTTGCGCCTTGAGGTTAAAACAGAAATTCCGTTGCTGCATTTCCTGGTTGCCTTGAGGTCTGATCTTTGTGATATTCTTATTGAAATACGGTACTGTATTGTACTTATTGAATGTTTTCAATTGTATGCCTTCATATAAGAATAACAGAGAATTAATTCTATTATAATGTGTATATAATCTACATTATGTAGCTGAAGTGCTCAATATAGCAATATTTAAATCACTTACAAAAGTCAGCTATAAGTACAAGATATAAATGTTTGACAACTATAGGCCTAGGTGTAGGAGCAATTTTTCATGAGGATGTTAAATGTGCCTATTATGTGAATCCAAAGATTCTGTTTAACCTACCTGCTTTTGTCATTACTGCTGCAGATGCGGTTTGCATGAATGGCCCTACTTCTTCAGCAAGGAACTGAGAATGGAGTGGAATAGAATTTTAAATGTGGCTTCGACAGGCAAGAATCACTCTGTGGAAGCGTTATGGTATAGTATAATAGTGGCCAATATATTCATGTGCTATCTAATTTTACAATATTTCAATTGTGCATGGACAATCGTATGAAGCTGTATAAGTATGCAATATATTACAAAGATAAGAAATAAATTGCTTTGAATTAAGCTTCACTCTAATTACTGCTAACATAAAGGAATTACTGTTAACATACTTCTAAGAAAATAATGATATTGAAGTAAACGTCATTGATGGTATCACAGAGAATTAGAAAAAACATTGAAACAGTTAATCCAGCTTTTAACACTTTAACGACGAGTGTAGGACTACTGAAAGCGACACAAGACACAAACAAAAGCAGCTCATTGTTAAAGTGTCAAATGTCACAATATGGAACACATGGATCCAGTTTGTAACATCACCACCAGGACAGATATCCATTTAGAAATTTCTGCTTCTTCTGTGCCCTCTAAACAACCAATCTGTACTAAGTACACAGTAAGATTTCTTAAATATCTAATAATTTAAGAATACAACTAGTACACTAAGTAATATATTGCATACTTATACAGCTTATATACGATTGTCCATGCACAATTGAAATATTGTAAAATTAGATAGCACATGAATATATTGGCCACTATTATACTATACCATAACGCTTCCACAGAGTGATTCTTGCCTGTCGAAGCCACATTTAAAATTCTATTCCACTCCATTCTCAGTTCCTTGCTGAAGAAGTAGGGCCATTCATGCAAACCGCATCTGCAGCAGTAATGACAAAAGCAGGTAGGTTAAACAGAATCTTTGGATTCACATAATAGGCACATTTAACATCCTCATGAAAAATTGCTCCTACACCTAGGCCTATAGTTGTCAAACATTTATATCTTGTACTTATAGCTGACTTTTGTAAGTGATTTAAATATTGCTATATTGAGCACTTCAGCTACATAATGTAGATTATATACACATTATAATAGAATTAATTCTCTGTTATTCTTATATGAAGGCATACAATTGAAAACATTCAATAAGTACAATACAGTACCGTATTTCAATAAGAATATCACAAAGATCAGACCTCAAGGCAACCAGGAAATGCAGCAACGGAATTTCTGTTTTAACCTCAAGGCGCAAGACAGAGGGTTCTCTCCACCTCATCTTGCAAACAGAAGTCTGCAGTCATTGTCCTTAGTGTGCAAGGGTGCTCATGGAACACGTTTTCGTATCTATGTAACCGGGATTGGATTTTATTAATTACTTAGTAACTTCTACCCCACTGTTATCTAATGCTCAAGGCTTTCACCAATGGCACAAAGTCATGTCTTCTTCAAAAATGATAAGACTGGCGTAAAAGGAACGGATCGTGAATAATGTGAATAACTTGAGTTCACTGTTCTGTCACCCTGAAACCCAATTCAGACAGAATCTCTCTAGAGCAGGAAACCAAGGCAACAACTTAAGTACACAGACCGTAGCATGCTTGACTAGAAAATATACTTACATTCGAATGCTTACTCCAGACAACAGCAGAACGTTTCAAATCAGTAAAACTCTGCTTCTTGCACCTTCCATTCCAGTAAAACTGCAGGACCAGACATATGGTAATCAGTCGTTTCATGGTACCCAATACTGTCTTGCATGAATGCCTTCAACCTCGACTCGACAGAAAGCTTACCTGCAACATATAACACAAAAAAGTGCAATATGCTTATACATGTGTATTTGTGTTAGCCTATATGACTCCTTAGTCCACCCTTATCTATCTTACTGTAATGTAGTTTGGGCCTCTAATTACCCTTCTCGATTGGTTAGGTTAAATTTATTGCAAAAAAGAGCAGCCAGAATTATCTTGGGTAACTTGAGCTCCCTGTCCTCTCAGGCCATGTTACAGAAATTAAACATTTGTAATATAGAACAGATTAGAATTAAACAGACCTCAGAGTTTATGTTTAAATACACGCATAAGCTCTTGCCTGCAGCTTTTACTGACTTCTTTAGCTTGATATCTCAATCTAATCCTTACAATGTTAGGACATCCTCCAATTATAGAGGAATTGCCACTAGAACGAATACACGGAAATTCTCGATCAAAAGTGCTGGCCCTAGGACATGGAATAATCTCCCCGTCACCATTCGTGTTTCTCCTTGCATTTCTGTACATAAAAAGAAACTCCGTCATCATTTACTGACTGTGGATCCATAACTCTCACCAGGCATGCTTCCCTTGCGATTACCTGCCTTGTGTGCCTCTTATTGTGTGTACATACTGTGCTCGGTGCAGGCACTCATTGTGTTTATTTTTTGCGATGTAGTTTTTTTTTATTTAGTTAACTAGTTAAGCTCTTCAAATTTTGGTGCTCTCATGCATAACCGGTGCTACCTTTTCCCATGTACATGGGTAACCCTGTCAGCGGGACCCCAGTCCCTTAAGGGTTTCTCACCCTTTGCTTTTTGTTTGCCAATGTATGATCTGTTTGTGATGTTGTAAGATACCTAAAAAATGGCAATAAAATTTTTGGTTTAATCAATAATCAATCGTTTATTTGTGAGAAACAACAATAAACAATAATATTACAAATCAGATTGCACTTTTTGAAGTATGGATTGTTGAATGCCACAAGGGAAGGCCCTGAAGGCCCTATCAAAGATCCCGCTAAGTAGGGACACCTCTATACAATTTCAACATAATATGTGGCGACCGAAAGATGCTTTACATAGTATAACAGTTGTTGACTTGATTAACATAAAAATCTTAACTAACCTTAACTAATTTAAACTAAATATCGAAAGTAAAAGGAATGAGTGGGAAGTACAGATAAACACATGGAAATAAAAGATTAAAACAATGAAACAATAAGGCAATGAATTGATATGTAGGCCTACTGGTTACATGGGGTCCAGAAGGGATCACATGGTTATGGTTGGTTATGGTTGATTATGTTTATGGTACCATGCTTACACATGTGTATTTGTGTCCGTATGCACGCATGATGTATGAGCGATATTGCACATATGATTTTAGTAAGTATGTATGTCTGTAGATATTGATACAGACTCTTCATCTGTGACCTTTCACCTCTTGATCTTTCACCTCTCAGTAGTATTAAGGGTGGCTTTTAGGCCCTAGAAAAAGCTTTCACTTACTTATACGATAAGTATTTAATTTGGACGCTGAAATAACAGCATCACTATCAATGCATTTCCACAGTGTATTTTGGCTTGAAAATATTGTTTCGCTTGAAGGGTGAGCACTTGGAGAAGAGCGATTGAAATAGGTGGGTGATTCTGGTTTTGGTTAGCACAAAGGGTGCTCTTTAGGCCCTAGAAAGGGCTTTCACATACCTAAACAATAAGTATTTAAATGAAAGAGTCAAGTAACACTATATCTTGCAATGCATTTCTACAGTGGATTTTGGCTTGAAAATAGTGTTTCAGTTGAAGGGTGAGCACTTAGACAAGAGTGATTGAAAAAGCTGGGTGATTGTGGTTTTGGTTAGCACAAAGGGTGCTCTTTAGGCCCTAGAAAGGGCTTTCACATACCTAAACAATAAGTATTTAATTGAAAGAGTCAAGTAACACTATATCTTGCAATGCATTTCTACAGTGGATTTTGGCTTGAAAATAGTGTTTCAGTTGAAGGGTGAGCACTTAGACACTGTTGATTGAAAAAGCTGGGTGATTGTGGTTTTGGTTAGCACAAAGGGTGCTCTTTAGGCCCTAGAAAGGGCTTTCACATACCTAAACAATAAGTATTTAATTTGGACGCTGAAATAACAGCATCACTATCAATGCATTTCCACAGTGTATTTTGGCTTGAAAATATTGTTTCGCTTGAAGGGTGAGCACTTGGAGAAGAGCGATTGAAATAGGTGGGTGATTCTGGTTTTGGTTAGCACAAAGGGTGCTCTTTAGGCCCTAGAAAGGGCTTTCACATACCTAAACAATAAGTATTTAAATGAAAGAGTCAAGTAACACTATATCTTGCAATGCATTTCTACAGTGGATTTTGGCTTGAAAATAGTGTTTCAGTTGAAGGGTGAGCACTTAGACACTGTTGATTGAAAAAGCTGGGTGATTGTGGTTTTGGTTAGCATAAAGGGTGCTCTTTAGGCCCTAGAAAGGGCTTTCACATACCTAAACAATAAGTATTTAATTGAAAGAGTCAAGTAACACTATATCTTGCAATGCATTTCTACAGTGTATTTTGGCTTGAAAATAGTGTTTCAGTTGAAGGGTGAGCACTTAGACAATGGTGATTGAAAAAGTTGGGTGATTGTGGTATTGGTGAGCATAAAAGTTTCTCTTCAGGCCCTAGAGAGTGCATTCACATACCTGGACGATAAGTATTTTATTGGAAGGGTCAGTAACAACGTTATTTCCAATGGATTTCTACAGTGTATTTTGGCTTGAGAACAATGTTTAAGTGGAAGGGTGAGAACTTAGACACTGGTGATTGAAAAAGGTAGGTGATTGTGGTATTGGTGAGCATAAAGGTTTCTCTTCTGGCAATAGCGAGCGCTTTCACATACCTGGACGATAAGTATTTAATTAGAAGGTTTCAGTAACAGCATAATTTGCAATGTATTTCTACAGTGAATTTTGACTTGACAATAATGTTTCAGTTGAAGGGTGAGCACTTAGAGAAGAGTCATAGAAAGAGGCGAGTGATTGTGGTATTGGTGAGCATAAAGGTTTCTCTTCAGGCCCTAGAAAGTGCATTCGCATACTTAGGGGCTAAGTATTTCATTTGAGGGGTCAAGTAACAGTATATCTTCAATGCATTTGTACAATGGATCTTGCAATGGAAATAGTGGTATTCTTGAAGGGCTACCACTTAGACAATGGTTATTGAAAGAGGTGGGTGATTGGAGTTTGGGATAGCACTAAGGGTGCTCTTTGGTCCCTAGATACGGCTTTCACATACTTAGGGTCTAAGTATTTTATTTCAAGAGTCAAGTAACAGTATATCTTGCAATGCATTTGTACAATGGATTTTGCATTGGAAATAGTGGTATTCTTGAAGGGCTACCACTTAGACAATGGTGATTGAAAGAGGTGGGTGATTGGCGTTTTTGGATAGCACTAAGGGTGCTCTTTAGTTCCTAGATACGGCTTTCACATACTTAGGGTCTAAGTATTTTATTTCAAGAGTCAAGTAACAGTATATCTTGCAGTGCATTTGTACAATGGATCTTGCATTGGAAATAGTGGTATTCTTGAAGGGCTACCACTTAGACAATGGTGATTGAAAGAGGTGGGTGATTGGCGTTTTGGATAGCACTAAGGGTGCTCTTTAGTCCCTAGATACGGCTTTCACATACTTAGGGTCTAAGTATTTTATTTTAACGATCAAGTAACAGTATATCTTGCAATGCATTTGCACAATGGATTTTGCAATGACAGTATTGGTAAATTTCAAGGGCTACCAATTAGACAATGGTGATTGAAACAGACGGGTGATTGGCGTTTTGGATAGCACTGAGGGTTCTCTTTAGGCCCTACAAAAGGGTTTCACAAACTTAGAGGGTCAGTATTTTATTTCAAGGATCAAATAACAGCATCTCTTGCAATGCATTTGTACAATGGATTTTGCATCGAGAATAATGGTAAGTTCCGAGGGCTACCACTTCGAGAATGGTGATTTAAACAGATGATTGATTGGTGTTTTGATTAGCATTGGGGTTCTCCTTTGGCCCTAGAATGGGCTTTTGCATACTTAGACGATAAGTATTTTATTTCAATGGTCAAATAATAGCATTTCTTGCAATGTATTTGTTCCAATGGATTTTGGCTTGACACTGATAGGTTAGTTTGAAGGATTACCACTGTGAGAATAATGATTGAAGGTGATGGATGATCGCCGTTTTGGTTAGTATCAAAGTTGCTCTTTACACCCTGGAAAGTGCTTTTGCATACTTATATGACAAGTATTTTATTTCAAGGGTCAAATAAGGGCATTTCTTGCAATGCAAATTGTCCAATGCATTTAGGCTTCACAATAATGCAGTGTGAAGCTTGAACACTGGGAAAAGAGTTTTTGCAGGAAATGAGTGATTAGGAAGGATATGTAAGGATTAGAATTATGGTAATAGTACTCTGGTAAAAATTCCACATGCAGGACTTTTACATAATGCAGAAGAAAAGTAAGTAAGTAAGTGTATTCGTTATTACACCACTTGCAAACGCACAAGTAGGCCTGTGTCAGTTTCAATGCAGACTGATAGCATAAAACACCTGCAAATCAATCGTGTGGGAAGTGTTAGTGCCTCATAGACGGTAATTAGTGAAGCGTACGACTGCGCGGCCTGTTCGTATCTCATAGGCTTAACGCGTCAACTTAACGCAATATTCAGCATTGTATTAAGTTGAGATGTAGCTATTAATAGCCGCGGTCAAGTTGAGGTGTAGCTATTAATAGCCGCGGTCAATATAGATTCCTTGAACCGCGGGTAATGTACCATAGCCGCTTGACTTCCTGTTGTCGTCGAATGATCGCTTAACGGCTCAATTCGTTTACATTTTCTCTTCTTAATTTAGTTTTATTTGGTCGATTTCCTTTTTTTAGCACAAATATATTCGGGAATATGAAATATATAAGGGTAAACGTTTAAATTGATATGGGAATGCTTTTTAAGTCAGAAAATAATTTACGACGCTAAACTACACGTTTACCACGTAAACTATGGTTTTACCATAAAACTTTCGGACTATCGAACCTTCGGACTATCGAACCTTCGGACAAGGAATTTATCAACGTAAGATACGGGATTACCCATAAAAATGTATTTGTGCATAGCCTATATGTTTTACCATGACTTATTCGGATATCGAACCTTCGGACTATCGACCTTCGGACTATCGACCTGTTCCCGTTGATTCCACAGTGGCGGAGTAGCTTGACTATAATAGATCAAGTGTAAAATTATAAGAGCGAGATGAGAGAGAGAGTGTGAGTGCTAAAAATAAAACGACCGCTGGTTGAGCGGATTAGTTGTATTGTAACTAATTGACGAATAAGCTTATGAGCTGATTGATTTGTTTGTGGCGAGATGTAGGTAACCAGTAAACGTTTCTCAGAGGTAAAGGCAAAGATACATTGCCTGGATAGCATCGACTTATTTCAACGAACAAGAGAAAGTTCCCTTTCGGGGCCTATTCAATCAATCACGTGCACCGCCGTCAGCGACTTCTGATCCAACGACAGATCCTCGCCTATGCTAAAACATTGGAATTGTAATTATAATTTGAAAAATTATTTATATTTTTTCCAAGATGAAATAAAATTCAGAAAATCAGAAATAATTCAGTGATGTGCTCTATCGAAACCAGGCGCATGTCGCAAAATAGAATTTCGAGAAAATGGCTAAAAACGACCTGCTGGATAAAAATTTTGTGTTTTGAGTTTGAATCAAATTCATGTAATATAATTATTACTTTATCAAAAAAAATTATTTAGATGAAAAATTTTTGCATTTTAACCTGCTAAAATCGCATTATTGTAGAAGATCCTGAAAGAAAGAAATAAAAAAAAAATTTTAATGCAAATATATTGCCTCCTACAATTGCCATCTAGCGAACGGACGTAGCTTGTTTTACATGCATAGAAAGGTCTGAATGTCTATTTTTAGAAGATATTAATGTCATAATTTTGTTTAAAAAACCTAAGCAATCATAGCAGAAATTCCAAGACCCCTATAGCCCAATTACCATAAACAATCTATACAGCGTATACAATGATCACGATTTTCTCGATATCGGTATTCTCATGATGTAACACTTTAAATTAGCATATCTCAGGTTCTACTGAAGATATCTTAATAATTTTTGCATTGTTAGAAACAGGACTTCATGCTGCAACATAAAATGAAAGAAACTCATTTTCGCAAAAATGCGACATGTGCCTGGTTTTGATGGAGCACCTCACTGATATTAAAAATCTGGCATTGTTTATTCTCTATGTCTCTCAAATTTTTGGTACTGTACTTCAGTCGTAACAGTTGGAGAACGGGCGTCCCTCGCACCCGAAAATTGACAAGCATCTTTTTGTCTGCCTTGACGACGCAGTTACAGCACGTGCATTTCTTTTAAAGGAACTGTTGAAAGAAACCCGTCCAATAAATTGCACAGTTGACTTAATTTGCGATTTCAAAACAATGTACATTTACAAGTGTCAACGCAATCTTAGCAAAGGTTTAACTGCTTTGTAACTATGATTCATTCTTACTTCTGTGTTTTCCTGTCAACGTTCCGTGTCCAGTCTCACGTTTCCGTTGTTGGTTTGTACCCTAAATATTCTCATCGAAGTGTGATGATATAAGCCTAAGTCAAAAGTGAGATCTCCTGCATGACGACGTCGTTCTACAGGTAAGGTGAAGCTCACTATCTGCCAACACCGAGCTGTAAATAGAGTAGGAGTCAGCCGTAATTGTTTATTCAGGTGACTTAATAAATTATTTGCGATCTCAAAACAATGTACATTTACAAGTACATGTATCAAAGCAATCTTAGTAAACGTCTAAGTGCTTTGTAACTACGATTAATTCTTACTTCTGTGCGTTTTCCTGTCAACGTTCCGTGTCCAGTCTCACGTTTCCGTTTTCGGTTGTACTTTAATATTCTCATCCAACTGTGATAATATAAGACTAAGTCAAAGGTAAAGTTTCCTGCATGACGACGTCGTTCTACAGGTTAAGTGAAGCTCACTATCTGCCAACACCGAGCTGTAAATAGAGTCAGCCGTAATTGTTTATTCAGGTGACGGCCCTTAAGACTACCTCGGTCCAAAGGTGAAGTGAAGCTCTCTCTATGCCAACACTGGATTGTTGAAAGAATTGGAGTAAGCTATAATTATTTTTCAGGTGACTTCCTGTACTTCTCTTCTTCTCTCTTCTCTACTACTTCATGCTCCTCTCCCTCCAACATTCCTTCCTTTGTACACCTGCTCTTCACTGTCTGTATCCTTTTCTCCCTTCCGCTCTCTTACTACCTTCTTCTTATTCCTCTACCTGTTATCGTCGTTCTCTTTCACAAGCATTCTACCGCTTTTTGCTCCTTGTAATCCAGTGGCGGCGCAAGGATTTAAGGTTGGGGGGGGCTAAAGCTAAAAGCCTTCCCTTTTGTCCCCTCCTCGCTGTGATTTGCAGTGATTTCTCACTTCTTGGGGGGCTGAGCCGCAGTTTGGGGGTCTAAGCACCCCCTAGCCCCCTGGCGCCGCCACTGTGTACATCATCATCATTGGGGGAGGGAGGTTCTTGTGAATTGTTTCAATTGCATAACTGTACACTGTAACCGGTTGCGGTTTGTCAACCGGATTGTTTCAATAAAGAATATTATTACTAACACGATTGTTAACTGACGACACAATGTCATGAGATATATAGAAAAACAATAGGTTAAGCAGAAGTAGGCTACATAAAAACAGAGAGACAAACCTGTAAACGAACAGACGGACAGACAGAGATATCAAAAGAGGGACGAACAGACATAGACATAGGTGACCTTAATGTCATGAAGTCTTCCTTTAAAACACACATGAAAATTCCCCACAAATTGCCCATCCTTCTCCAACCATCTGTTCAGCTGGAGATGAATAGTTGAATACACTTTCGCTTTCTATTTCTTTGGCAGAGTGCATGATAGTTTAGTGATAAGCACGCCGCATTGTCAACCGAGAGGTCGTGGGTTTAAATCCCCACCAGGACATAAATTTTACGAGATTTCGTCTCCATTTGCGCCCCCTAACGTAATGGATGCGGGTGGGGATGGGGTGGGTAGCTGAGACTAAGGACGTGGGATGGATAGATGTGGTTTGCTTTTGTCGACAGGTGGATTCTCTTCTTCGTCGCGATCGAACAGACAGATATGAAAACAGACAGACATACAGTCAGAAGGTCGCTTGATGTCGTTAAACCATCGACAATGCGATGTTCTCTTTAGACATCTTTAAAATATCTTCGCCGAATATATAAAAACGTCAGTCGCGTTCTATCGCTAAGTCGAACTCCGCCTCTGATTGCACTATGTCAGTGCCAGTCCTAAGCCTGGATGAAGGAGGAGGCCGACACTAATGATTTTTGTTATCACACAGTGTCGTTAAGCTGAAACTACTATACTACTACTATCGCTAAGTCGAACTCCGCCACTGATCGCACTCTGTCAGTGTCAGTCCCAAGCCTGGATAAAGGAGAAGGGCGACGCTAATTATCTTTGTTATCACACAGTGTCGTTAAACTGAAACTACAACCAGATAATTATCCTTCGTTTCACATGCATAGAATGTAAGGCGAGGTCGATGTCAGCAGCCTCGAAATCCGCAAGGTTTAACTAAACAATGGATAGTGCTTCATTTGCGCTGTCAAAAACCCATTTGGATGACATCAATTTTTATGGGCGTGCTGCAATGGAATTTAACCCCAGTTTACATTAAAACGGGGATGAGCGGTTGTGTTGCGGTTAACGGAAAACAGTTGATACCACGTTGTCAGCAACCATTTGGGTATCCACAGAATTGCTATGGCAACGCTGAAAGCTATTTATCACCAGATTACTTTAACCCTCGGGCTACCAAGGGGGGTGGTTGCCACCCCCCTACGTTTTTATACATAATTTTTTTTCCATATGGAATATAATTTTAGCATATTTGGTAGC
This sequence comes from Aporrectodea caliginosa, assembly GCA_020284085.1. Classification (NCBI taxonomy): domain Eukaryota; kingdom Metazoa; phylum Annelida; class Clitellata; order Crassiclitellata; family Lumbricidae; genus Aporrectodea; species Aporrectodea caliginosa. Next base: position 338 of record JACEVL010000603.1, on the reverse strand, counting down.
TTTAGCAGATTCATTGCCGCACATTTTGAGGTAAACATCATGGTGGTAGCCCACGCCATTCAAAAGTTATACCTGATATACCCGAGGCACCAGGGGGTGGATACCCCCTAGTTTTTGACTATAGCTTATTGACTATTCTTTCTAGAAGAGAAACAATTATACCATTCTTTAGAGGAAATGTAGGGCTTCATTTTCATACCTACATCTTTGTCTTATGAAAACCGGAAGTGTTCAAAATAAATAATAATACGCGTAACATGCGTGAAAAATGGCTGAATGGAAGGACTCCCCCTTAGTTTTTTGTCTGTAGCGTATTAATTTGTTTTTCTGGAAGAGAA
>JACEVL010000602.1:357500-492861 GCA_020284085.1 Aporrectodea caliginosa | reverse complement strand
ACAACAGAAACAACACGTTGCATTAAGTCGACAACGGCGACAGGAGACATCCGATACAGACTTCAAGCCCAGTCGCTCTGGCGTACGGTTACCAGAATACTCGTCGAATTTGGACTTAGCGGAGGAGCGCCATCTCCTGCCAAAGACGGGTCCCAGTTCAAACGGACCTCTGGTGGATATGTCGGGGATTGATCGCGTGACGATATTCCTTGGCGGAGACAATCCCGCTTATCACAGCGAGAAGACGCCGATGATCGAGAACGAAGATGACTTAATCGGTGATCCTCCGTTAGTCAAATCGCAATCAGATGGTGATCTCAGTCGTCTCGAGCTGGCTTTTCCAATCGATAAATTCAACGACATTCGAGAGACGGATATTCTCGACGACGATTTCACTTCGTTGCTGAACCAATCGCCTTGTGCACGCGATAACCTCTCAAGTCGTAAGAAAAAGAAAGTCAGTGGTGACCGGAAGGTGAACGCGGTTGGCAAGGCTGACCGCAAAGTCGAAATAGTTTCATTGGACCACCTAAAAGAAACGGATATCACTCAAGATCTCGACTCTGAACCTGTTTCTGCTTCTGATAGAACGACAAAGAACTCGGCCATTGAGCCAAGTCTTGTTCTGTCTGTCCAAACAGTTATCCCCTGCTCATCGCAAACGTTGAAGTGCGCCAAAACGGGTAAAAGCAAGGCGAAGTCGTCCGAAGGAAAAGGTAACCGTGGGTTGACAAAGACAAGGTCGTGGACGAATTTCGAGCAGGTCAGCAGCGCCAGTCGACAAGTGAGAATCGAAGACTCTAATCAACGTAGAAATCGACCGATGAACAGGAAGAGCGACACGTGCCACCCGTCCATGAAACAGAGCCACAGCTGTAACAGACTGTCTCTACAGAGACCCGATGGCAGAAACACCGGTCATGGGTCAAAGCTGATGACGCAGAAATCTTCTCCTGCTGGCGGACTGACTAGGGTCGGCACAATCACTGGTCCACTGACTCCGTCTCGGATCGGCGGGCGACGGCAGCCGAGCTCCAACGGGAATCGGTCGACGCCCTCACGCAACAAAGTTAAGAAGTACGCTACGTTTGGGGCGAGCGATTCCCCGTCGAGACGACAGAGATTGATCGCCCGATTCCGACGCAGATCCCTTGACCTCCACCGTGACGACGCCGCCTGCCTGGCTTCGGGTCTCGCCGCCGGTGCTGCCCCAAGTGCGTTCCGGTTAGGCGGGGACTCGGAAGAGTCCTTCTTTACTGCTCATGGCGACAGTGCCCTCGACATCGATACCAGCATCGACGACTCGAAAGGTCCGAGGACACTCAACGGCCGAGCCCTGACGAAGTCAACATCAAGGTCAGGTCTGAGGTCGTTGTATGACGTCGACGCGAGGTCACGTTCACGTCACACTTCACGCGGAATTTCAGCTGGGTGCGCATGCAACCTTGGTGCAGTTGGCGCTCTAGCAGGTGTGGGCCTATCAATCGGAGGGGTTGACAATGAAAAGATGATTGAGGCCAAAGGCCATCAGGACAAGATAACTGTTCCGATTTACGTCTGTCTGATTCTGATTGCCGGATATATATTTGCCGGGTCGCTGCTGTTTTCCACGTGGGAGGATTGGGGTTATCTGACCGGGTCCTATTTCTGCTTCATCACGCTCAGCACGATCGGATTCGGAGATATCGTTCCAGGGATGCAGCGCAAAGACTGGGACTCACACGAGAAGCTCGTGTTGTGCGCGCTGTATCTGGCTTTTGGACTGTCGTTGCTGGCCATGTGTTTCAACCTGATGCAGGAAGAGGTCAAGGAGAAGTGCATCTGGGTCGGCAAAAAGGTGGGATTGCTTAAGGATGACGATGAAGAGAACCAGCAAGATCACAACGAGGCCGTTGCTGTATGATGATATAATTATCAAGGGTTGGGTCGGGAGATCCTGAGTAGATAATTAATCTTGAAGGGGCGCTATATAAATCTCTTAAATGAATGAATCTCTTAAATTGATAATTATACGCTCGTTGAAAACTGCAGGGTCGGGATAGGTTCAAGAATATCGTAAATCAAGACGGAACTACAGCTTAGCGCTTACCGCTGCTTCGTCTGGAATATGTCTGGGACTCTGAGTCATACAAAGCTGGATCTACACTCTTCTGTACACAAGAGATTAAATTTTTATGCGATCTTCAGAGAGGCATTAGACCTGAATGTGTACATTGTCAGGTTTTGAATTGCGTGCAATGTGAATAGTGTTTGTGGAGCTTCACCCAGATTGTCTTGATCTGGATGCTTCAATATGTATGCACATTGATTTCTCTGGTTCAAGGAATTTTAAAATTGTATTGTAAATAATTTCCTGTCACTTGCACTTGAGGTCATAGTTGACTCCTAGACTAAGGCTTAATTTGTTGATGCACAACCAAGCATTTTCACACAGCCCTAAAATATATAATTTAACCTTTTACTTTAATTGACTTTCTGCAACTACATTGTTGACATAATAATCAAAGTAAAATATTTGTAAACGATTATTACTTAAATTTAAAATGTTTTCATATTCATTGATATAAAAGAAGCAAGAAAAAGATCGAAAGCGCACTCGAATTGCACTTAAACTACGTGTGCATAATTTTATTTCCTGTGTTTTTATCATTAACTCACAGCTGAATTATGACGTTCAAACTTTTGACTCAAATACCAAATAATGCATTTACATCATTGAACAATTATACAAGCTATTAATAGCTGCAAAAAGTGTTCACATAATATTTGCACAACAATTTTTCTCTAGGTTTACGCATGACCAAGAGATTTATTTAAGAATGTCCCGAGTTAGCAAATAATTATCAACTTTTAAAAGAATCAAACAGAGAGCATAATATAAACACGAAATAATACTATTCATTCCTTCTTAAACTCAGCTGCGCTACTCCTGAATAAATCAAGTGAAACAAATCACGTAAGTCACTATTACAATAGTGCTATTATTATCAATTTATCATCACCATCATCATCAACATCAACATGATCACCCTCATCCTCAATATGAACAGCATCATCAGCATCATCATCATCGCCATTAACGTCATAATCGTCAGCATCACCACCACCACATGATCATCATAATTATTCATCTTCATCATTAACATAATCGTCGTCATAATCATCATCATTATCGTCACCATCGTCATTATCAACAACAACAACATCATCATCATTTCAGCATGAGCTAAGTGCTCTATTAGCAATGAATATTAAAGCTCTTTCGGATGTCAGTAGAAGAAGAGGAGCAGTCTCTTAATCTAACCAGCCATAGTAATGTTATGACGTGTTAGCGAATTGATTTTCTGAGCCTCGGTGTATGACGGTGTATGAAGGGTGTCCAGCCCTCTCCCTTGCCGCCTGACCTTTCCACTGATAATGTATTTAGTATGATTGAGTTAGCTAGGGAAGCAAGTGGAGCAGAAATCTCAGAACAAATTTTTGACATTGAGAATTTGAATCCACGACCTCTCAATCGACAGTTAATTAATGCTAACCCCTAGAATATCGAGCACTGCAGTTTTTAACTTTCCACAACAACGGTTTTCCTTACACAATTCATATTTAAATCATTCGGTAAAATACGTTAACATTAAGCCAAAACTAAGTTTTATGTTTCTTCCATAACTCGTAGGGCTGCATCTGCTTGTCCACGAGTCTGCCTTTGATTTTTCTTTTGCCTTTGAAGGCCGGGTGATACTCATGCAACCTGTAATAGTTGGCTACCACATTATTGCTGTTTTCGATTCAGGCTGGAAATCCGACCAGCTGTGTGCATGTTTGCGTTTGTATATTTGGATGCATGATCCTCTTTGCACTTTTGGCCAAGGCACACATTTCAAGATAATGACACAGCAATTACAAACCATTATTAAAGCCAATCTATCGTGGTGCAGCTAAGTACAGGCCGGACGTATTATGAACTGGTGTCACGAGTTCTACATCAACAGTAGGCTATACTTTATCTTCACGTTGCTACTATTACAGTAGTGATGATGCTTTTCAGCAAATGTCAATGTGTAAACTGAGCGCTTTCAATTTTGCTATAGCAAATGTGAAAGAATAATTCAGTTGCTTTTTAACTCGAGTAGCCGTGTGGTGTTTGTACAATAAGATAAAAGGAAATTATAATTATCAGCACATGAAGTTGCTTCCTTATTCATGGATTTCTCATGCATTGTTTACATCGTGACCTTCCTGTTTAAGGGAAATGTTAGTGTATTCATGACTTCTGTCTCATCAAACCGTTTGTAATAAAACAAATTAAGTCATATGAGGTTCAACTGCCTCCAAGCCGGATTATCAAAAATAGGTCAACCTGCTGAATACAAATTAATGATGTAATTTTTACCATCTGACTAGCGATGGGAAATTTTTGATTAGGTAACTGACCCATGGACTCACTTGACCAATAGCATTTTGACCGAGACTATAATATGACACCTGATTGCAACGAGAGTGAAACTTTAAAGCAAGCATTTTGTAAAACGCGGACGTTTGTCTTGCATTGCTGAAAGACGACTTATTTACTTATTACCGCTGTGCTTCATTCACGGAGCCACGTCTACCATGCCTACTGCTACATGTGATAGAGCCTTAGTTTGGCCTCAATACGTTGGTGCAACGTATTCCCCCATGGTCTAGTGATTAGGATTCCAGCCTTCCACGTTGGCGGCCCGGGTGCGATTCCCGGTGTGGGAACAATCTCTTTGATGCCCAGCCATTTACCTCTGAGCATAGTTATGTTTGGAAACCAATATAATTCTTTTAAGTTTAAAGAAGGTATGTTGATTAAATTTAAACAAGAATGCAGTTTAAAGTAGGCTAAGTCGGAACGTGTAGAAACGGCGTTCCCACTGTTCTCGAAATTCTTTGCTTGCCTTCCCACTGATCACCGATGGAACCCTGGTAACACAAGCGTTCCAATAAAACTCTTCATAGGAGTTCCCACTGATCACCTAACAAAACTGCACCTAACAAAACTAAAAAAAGTTCAAAGAAGCAGTTCGTGTGATTAGACCTATTAACTTTCTTTACAATTCCCACACCAAACCTCTTTTTTGTGAACTTAATCTATTAAAATTACTATCGAACAAATTAGGTACATACAAATTTGTGAACTAATTTACCATTATCACAACAATCTGCTCTAACCTGATTTCGTATCCTCTTTTCCTCCTGTCTTATCTACTACCCAAACTCGAAGTAGGCCTAACCGTGGTTCCTACATATGTCACTTTGCTAGAACAAACACCCGTAAATTCTCTATTGGATATTAAGGACCACTATCATGGAATAAGTTACCATGTGCTATTAAAATGTCCACAGCTTTCCCTCACTTTAAGAATTTAATCCGTGCTTACATACTAAATAATTGACATTTAATTCGTAGTCATGTATATCGTCTATAATTTTTTTAAATATTTCATTACTTATTTTACATATTTTCAATAACACATTACTTTGACATCTCTGAGTAACTAGCCACTTGTCTATGTAACGGGGGGGATTATCCAGCGGTTCCCCTTCCCTTTTAGGTGTGCCTATTGTTCCTGACACAACTATGTATTTATTAACTGAAAGTGTTACATTATTTCTTTAATTTACTTGTATATGCAATTATCGTAGTCAACACTGTAATTCGTATTGATCAATAAATGATTGATTGATTGATTGAAGGTAACTGGAATTCAAACTTAAATATAAAAAAATACATTTTAAAATTCTATCATCAAGTAGGCCTAATTCTTTTAGTATAAATAGGAAACTGTGATTTCAACTCCAAAATCATATATTGCATGCATCGGATATTACTTAAATAAACTTACTATTTAAATACCAAATAATAAATTTGTCCAAACCTCAAGGCTTGTCCCATAAATATAGGCCTACAATACAGTAGGCCTAGTTTCGGTTATATTCATAGCCATTAGAGTCAATGCGTGACGATTAGTAATTATTACATTCAAAACGATTTACTGCATTAAATCCAGTGCAGCAGTTATTTCAGTTAAAAATGAAAGACAATTATTCAATACGTTTGCCAAGCGCTCTGGAGCACAAGAAGACATAATATAAAAGTAGGCGCTATTATGCCTTTCGCAAGCGATAGATCTACCACTTCAAGATGGAACAACAACGAAAATATTATTATTTGTTAACTGATGCAAAGTGTTAAGAGGAGACATGCAAGTCGGTTCATTATTGTTGACATATAATCACAGCAAAATACTTGTAAACGATTGTTACTTAAATTGAAAATGTTTTCATATTCATTGATATAAAAGAAGCAAGAAAAGATCTAAAGAGCACTCGAATTGCACTTAAACAACGTGTGCCTATTTCTTGTGCAAGTTTTATCCTTAACTCACAACTGAATTATGACGTTGAAACTTTTGACTCAAATACCAAATAATGCATTTACATCATTGAACAATACACCCTATTATTAATAATTGCATAGGTTTTCACATATATTTGCACAACAATTTTTCTCTAGGTGTACGCATGATCACGAGACTTATTTAAGAATGTCCCGAGTTAGCAAATAATTTTCAACTTCTAACAGATTCAAACAGAAAGCATAATATAAACACGAAATATAACTATTCAATCCTTCATAAACTCAGCTTCGCTACTCCTGAATAAATCAAGTGAAACAAATCATGTTAGTATCAACAACAACAATATCATCATCATTTCAGCATGAGCTAAGTGCTTTATTAGCAATGAATATTAAGGCTCTTTCCGATGTCAGTAGAAGAAGAGGAGCAGTCCCTCATGCTAGCCAGCAGCAGTTATGAAGTGTTAGCGAATTACTTTTTCTGAACCTCGATGTATGAAGGCAGGTGTCCAGCCCTCTCCCTTTCCGCCTGAACTTTCCACTGACACTGTATTCAGTATAATTGGGTTAGCTAGGGACGCAAGTGGAGCAGAAACCTCGAAGCCATGGAAATTTTGAATCCCCGACCTCTCGATCGATAGCTTGCTAACCACTAGAATATCGAGCACTGCAGTTATTAACTTTCCACATCGAGGATTTTCCTTACAGAATGCATATTTGAATCATTGGGTACAATACGTGACATTAAGCCAAAACTAAGTTTTATGTTTCTTCCATAACTACTAGCGCTGCATCTGCTTGTCCGCGAGTCTGCCTTTCATTTTTCTTTTGCCTTTGAAAGCCGGGTGATACTCATGCAAAATGTAATAGGTGGCTACCACATTATTGCTGTTTTCGATTCAGGCAGGAAATCCGACCAGCTGTGTGCATGTTTGCGTTTGCATATTTGGATGCATGATCCTATTTGCACTTTTAGCCAAGGTACACATTTCAAGATATGTATGTATGATGTATGTATGACCACTTGTTATAATGATAATGACACAGCAATTACAAACCTTTATTAAAACCAATCTATCGTGTTGCAGCTAAGTACAGGCCTGACGTATTATGCAGTTGCAAATGAACTGGTGTCACGAGTTCTACATCAACAGTACACTTTATCGTCTACGCCTGTTGGTACTATTACAGTAGTGATAATGCTTTTCAGCAAATGTCAATGTGTAAACTGACCGCTTTCGATTTTGCTATAGCAAATGTGAAAGAATAATTCAGTTGCTTTTTAACTCGAGTAGCCGTGTGGTGTTTGTACAATAAGATCAAAGCAAATTATAATTATCAGCAAATAAAGTTGTTTCCTTATCCATGGATTTCTAATGCATTGTTTGTATCGTGACCTTCCTGTTTAAGGGAAATATTAGTGTATTCATGACTTCTGTCTCACCAAACCGTTTGTAATAAAACAATTTATGTCATAATCTAAAGCTTGATACAGTGGCGAATTCAAAACCTGATTTTGATCAAGTCTATACGCAGTGGCGTAACTTCAAATATTGAGACTCCAGATAACTCAAACGGTAACATCTTCGCACTTTATGACGCTCTCAGCGGCCCCTCTTTTCGGACTCGGTCCCGGGGTATTCCACGGTTTTATCCATTCATCCATTGAAATATCCATGCACTGAGCAATGCATCACTCTATCCATCCATACACAGTACACACATAGACACGGACACACATACACCTACGCACATATATACACAACCCACCCATCCATCCAACCACCCATGTACATACAAACATGCACTCACGCACACACATACACGCACACACACCTACGCACACACTAACATACGCATCCATCCATGCCTACATATTGTACATTATATGCAAAAAAATGCATGCACACGTGCATAAATACATATGTGCACACACAAATACGCATATGTGCAGATATGTAAGAAGCCTGCACAGTGCACATACCGCGAGGGATGATTATTTTGCTCTTGAGAGAATACTGAATCGATTCGATTAAAGCAGATATTAAAACGAAGAAACAGGCACAAGTTGATTGAATACATTGCAAACTTCGGCAAATTTCTATTATACTATACAATTAAATAACTATAGACTTACTAATTAATTTGCTCGCGAATGTTGTAAGTCTTATGCTTTTCCTACCTGACTACTTTTTTTTATTGCTGACTCAGTATCAGTGACAAAACTGTACTTTTTGAGCAAACCAAGGCACAAAGTGGTCTACGAAATTTAGAAGTCGGTCAACATAGTTCACGAGGCATACCCTTTATTCCAATATGTTACTTACCTACAAGACTTTGTAGAAACTATAACTCTTTAATATACGATTAGTCCTATTTACATTTATGCCTTCTATACACAGCCACTTTGAAAGCAACTGGGCTGATATCACAACAGAGCAGTTAGCAATGAGTTGACCTCGATTCTGTTGAAATGAATACGTATTTTGTGACTTCACCAAAATGGACAGATTCCTTCTTTATTCTTCATTAGGTGGCAGTGGAGGCGGAGGTCTTGCTGTGTGATCGATGCTGGCGTAACTGACTGCCTGGAAAGTAGGTAGACGAGCAGGTGGCCTGCGTGGTGCCTGAGTCTGTGGAACAGGAATCGTTGCCACTGAATTGATGTCCAGGTATTGGATGTTCTCAATGCTCACCATCTGCAATTCAAATCGGGGACACTTGAAAGACAAGCAGCGATTTGGATATTTATAAATCAAGACCGTGCCTATTCTTTGAACTTCCTTTACAGAATCAGAAGACAAGCGTCTCAACGGCCAAAAATTACGGTTGAACCACAGCAAAGATTTTATTCTAATTCTTTCTACATAATTAGACGCTCGCATATTTCCAGCACCGTAACGAGAAGTGTTCCAGCGGTGCCAAGGAACGGGGCGCAAATCAAGAGGGAGGCGCAAATTTTGAGACAGAATTATTTAATTATTAAACCGCAAAAGAAAGCAAAATAAATCTGAAGCGACCAAAATGAATTTTTTAGTGAATTTGAATAATGTTACTCAACTACTGGTCTATAAAGACTATAATAGAATACAAACACAGACACTTCGTGTCTATTTTCTTTAAAAGACAAAGCTTTATAATTATATTCGAGATAACAGATTTGATCGTTTTTGGTGAAGCTGATTTTGGGGCGCCAGATTTACGCTCTGCACAGGACGCAATAATAGCTTGCTACGGTTCTGCATACTTGTCTGAACTAATGCGTGCACTTCTCTCAAGTATTCTCTCTTGGGCTTTCCTCGGTGCAGTGCTCAGCGTAAAAATATGTCGCTCAGTACCCTGTTATATAGTACAATGGTTCGACCATGTGTATCCACACGTTTAGGTCTACTTAGGGTGTTATCTATTGCAGCATGTCAGATTGTCTGCGGCCCTCCTTTAGTGAAGCTCGTAGATTTGCCCAAAGGTATCTGGTATCATGGTATGGAGGCGGAGATTGGTGTGGTTGGCCGGTTACATTGGTAGAGCGGTTAGGCAAGGTCGGTGAATTTGAACATTAGAAGGTGCCTACTAGTTTTCGTATAAGGTAAAATCAATTATGCAAAGCCATGTATATTTGTAAAATAATATTATACACAGTTTGCAACAGTTTTATTACGAATCGTAAAGATGTCAAAGACGGTACTTCTAAAGTGAAAACATAAGATAATTCAGTTGTTAAATAAAGGCCTACTACACTTACCGGACTTCCGTTTCTTGGTGTTGCATTTCTACTCTGAGGGAAGTTTTTGCTCGAATGACTCCATGCGGGAGAATTCTAGAACAGAGAAAGCGAAAAAGTTGGAAAATCATAAATTAGATGGAAGGTCGCGATCGGTTGCATATTGTAAAAAGCCATTTGGTGTCATTCAAAATCTGCCTCTATTTATATAACGCCGTCTAAGAACACTGAATCTGGTTAGCACTTGATTGGGTGTCCACGAATAGACTACCACTCATATGGCTCAACGTATCCCTCCATCCTTTGGTCCCAAGTAAACAAACTGTTAAAATCGCGTGTAGGAGCCTACTTAGACGTTTCCCTTTACCATTTTAGCGTTACTGTAGCGTTACTCAATTTCCATATTTCAGGATCTCAGGACCTGATTTTTCGTAACGAAGTGCACATCATCATCATCATCATCAGGATCCATGGGCCGAAAACCACGTAGGTGTCCAATGCAAATTTCGTCATCTGTTTCCATAATCCTCTGTCTTGCGCCAATACACTCAAACTGTGTAGGTCTTGTTTGCACCAATCCCTGATGTCATCAGTCCATTCCCTGTTAGGTCTTCCTCTTCGTCCACTTCCATCCATCATACCCATCATGACAGTTTTTATTTTTCTATTCTTGCCCATTCTGCATATATGCCCAAACAGACCCAATTTCCTTCTCATTACTGACTGTATTAGATCTTCCTTTATGTGTAATCTTCTTCGGACCTCCTTATTTGTCACCTTCATTGTCCAATTCAGGTGCAATATTCTTCTATAGCAGTATACATTTCAAAAGCCAGGATTTTATCATGATCAGTCTTTTTTAATTGTCCAGGCCTCACACGCATAAAGAGCTGTACTAAACACGCATGTTTTCAAGACATTCAGCTTTGTCTTATAACTAATTTGCTTACTATTCCAGATGGAATTTAGTCCTGCCATAACTCCCTTTGCCTTTGCTATTCTTGCCTTTATGTCCTTTGTACAATCATTATTCCATGTTAACAGACTGTCTAAGTACACAAATTCTGTTACATTCTCAATCACCTCATCTTGCACTTTTATTTCCCTGTCTATTGTCTGCTTACCAAATACCATTGTTTTTGTTTTATCCACATTTATTTTTAATCCAACCCGTTGTGCAGATGTGTTCAGTGCGCAAACATTTTCCTGCAGCCTCTCACAGCTATTCTCCAGCAAGTCAATGTCATCTGCAAAGTTTAGGTTATTAATCAGTTCTCCCTGTACGGATATTCCAGTTCCATTGTCTTGTATATTTTCCATGACTCTTTCCATGTAAGTGATAAATGTATTGGGTGAAATTGGATCTCCTTGCCTTGTCCCTATCGTAGTTAAAAACCATTCTCCTATTTCCCGTCCCACCTTTACTGCAGATTTTGATCTGTCACCAATGTTTTGTAGTATTTGTATCAGTCTGTTTCCTACTCCATATGACTTTAGTACTGCCCATGTCACGTCATGCTTGATGGAATCAAATGCCTTCTGAAAGTCCACGAAATAATTAACGAAGTGCACAACAGAAATAAAATGTAGATTTAAGGTCAAGTGAGGTCTAGTCAAAAGGAAATTGTCTCTGCTCCTGCACAGAGCTGTAAATATTCTAACTGCTGATATAATTCCATTAAACATTATCACCTGAACACTTCTACTGCATGCGCCACTGTGTAGATTATTCCATGCCGGTGAGTCTTGCATATAGGATGGAAACTTTCTATCTGCAAACAATATAACACATGATCATCAGAACGTTAAACCTTGAAACTAGCTAAAACTTATAGAGCATGTTAAAAATGATTTTGAATAGATTTCACTGCTGATAGGCAACAATCGGATAAGAAAATGAATACTATAGAAGCAATTAATTGATGCAATTAGGCTGAGAGACATTTATGAACAATAACAATGTATAAGATATAGAAACAGCAGCAGCAACATACACCGAGAGTTAAACATGGCAATACATTTGTAGTGTAAATTCAGAAGCAATAGGTTTCAAGCCGGCATAGCTTACCGAGAACAACTACCTCAGCATAGTCTACGTTGTTTTCAAGCATTTGTTCCGGCTCTTCTACCTCAAATTCTTGTACTAACCCAATCGGATGAATATCTACTCTATTTTCCGCAAGCGGATATCCACCTTTATACAAACAGTCAAAAAATGAACAAGAGCCAGAAAGCAAAAAATAAAATACATGTCCAACTTACGGTTACAGAATACTATTTTCTCTGTTTCAAACTCGTCATTTCTAAGGCTGTCCGTAAGAATCATTCTGAAACTAGTATTGGGTAAGATACCTAAGGGTGAGCACCCCAAATGTGAGCAACTTTGAAAATTTTCACCTATTTAGCAAAGACTAAAACACACTCAGTGAATATCCGTAATAATAACAACAAGCATGTCCGAAAACGTTAAAAGAGATTTGTTGGAATCTTTTAACAGAATATGAGTGTTTTACAATAAAATGATATAAATATTCGTATTTTTCCTTTTTTGTAAATAATCGATAACGTGGTCGTAAAATTGGCCATGATATTACTACTGGCATTGTTAAAATTGTGTCATGTCCACTTTACCAGTGAGCGATAATAAAAGATTTATAAAAGTGTCGTTTAATTTCAAGGAATTTTTTCTTATGGCGACTGCTTGTACCGTAATGTGAGCACTACAAAAGTATCGCATTGTGAGCATGGTGCTCACATTGTGAGCGGTGCTCACATTACGACCGTCAATGTTTACTACTTTAAAAGGGACAGTAGGCATAACTGAGAAACTTCGGCCTACTGCGTAGGCTACACGTAGGCCTACTCCTATGTAGGAGCCCACTGCCAATATTTAATTTATACACAACTCACTATTACACAGTATGCTACATTTAAAAGCAAACTCTGGTTGCAAACCATTTTTCTAGTAAATGTAAAATGCTCCTGTTTTAGATTAGGCGCCTATAGCCTATCTCAAATTCCAGGGTAAAAAAAGGCCACAGTCAGGGTAAGTGAGACTCTTCTGCACTGAAACGTGCAGTTTCTGCAGTGAACATAAGCAAAATGCCCTTTAAGTGTGCAGCTCAGCAGCATGGGATTCCATGAGAAACTTTGTAATCGCAATCTCAAATTAAGCCCTTGAAGTAAGAAATAAAAATTTGCCAGTCTGTGGTTGAACAGAAATATGTTAAGAAACAAAGAAACAGACAAATACGAAACCAACGGCGAAAGGAAAAGAGAAAAATGTTTCAGTCATGGATACAAGCAATCCCCCAATGCCTTTACTGTAGTGCCTTTTTGATTCACGTATTAAGGATCAATGGATTCGATGTGAAGATAACTGCCATGAATGGGCTCATACCGACTGTGCAGAAGCTCCAAGGAGAGACAATAATTTAACATGTGAAATTTGTGTTGAATGACTACTAGTACCTATTATAGCCCTGACTTAGGTACACCAGTCAATGTTACTTTCCAAGAAGTTCAGTTTCGTTTCATTTCCCAACTGTTTGACTCATCAGTAGGCTATTACGCCTATTAGCTTAATATGCAAATGTTGGTTTATGTCTTAATAATTAGCTTTAGTTATATTTGACTGCTATTCAGTTCAGAAGATCTTAGAGATTTTTGTGTATCTACTTTTATATCTTTGTTTTAATATGTAACAGTTGGCTATGTTAAAATTTGCAGTAAAATTACTTTGTTTCTTAATGGACTCATTAGTTTTGAGTATGATTAATATGATTATGACAGCTTAATAGGCTATAAAGCTAATAGTCGCAGTGACAGCTTGTTCTGGTATAAATCTGTAGTAGGCCCCAGTAAAAAATTTAGTTGTAATTTATTAGGCAATAAACATACTACAAAATTATAGCCTATCTAGAACGAGGCCCTATAATATGGAACCTGTCTGCAATATTCAACAACCCTGCATAGGGCAATTAAATAGTAGGCCTATTTGTTTATTTAAGATAACCTGTGCTCTCATTTAAATCTGGTAGTCGAAAGGTGAGCACGGATGCTCACATTAGAAACCAAGGTGTGCTCACATTGCGTTCGGGTACCCTAAGGTGACCACCTTTTCAAAATTTTATTTTTAAGAATATAATGTCAATGATTTTTAAATATAATGCATATTTATTGTATAGACATTCATTGTATTTAAATCTTGTGCAGGTATCAGAAACCTGTGCGACATGGTGGCTCGATCAATGAGCGAGCGCATTGTAACTATTAGAGCAAAAGAACTATTACGCCGTCAAGTTTCCACTCTGTACCTAATATTTTTGTATACTAGAAAGGCCGCTGCAAAAAAAGTAAACACTCGAGAATCTGCTGGGCTTGCAAATAAACATACACAGTCGCCAGTGTGCAGATTTGTGGCTCATTTATCAAGAGTTCGCTCATAACGATGATGGAGCAGCTTTGTGTGATGGTCGCGTATAAGGACTCTGAGCAAATCCTTTAGGCAACGCTACTTAGCATCTATCATCCATGTATGCCTAGTCATTAAGCACTTGCACTAGAAAATGGTGATTAATATTGCAATTATTTTATTTTAGCTTTGTGAAGATTCTTGCTCACTGCTCAGTGCAGCACAAAATTAATAAAATTATCGAGAATGGCGGTTACTTGCCGATTTGGATGACTTCTGCGTTCTGCACTAAGTCCGGTTCTGCGGACTTTTTACACACTGAAATTATACTGTACAGATTTTAATAATTGCCAAATTACTTTGCATTTACGAACAGTCACTTTAAATATATTGGCTAGATAAAGATAGAAAGGTAGCTATGATCAAGTATATAGCAATAAGCAATCGTTTAACTACACATGCATTCATATCGAACAATAAGCGCAAGAATTGGCGAAACGCACAACTGCCAGATATGTGGTAGACTGGTAGTGAATGGATTGCATGGCCTTTCTTGTCACTAAACGCGTCTTAAATAATCATTTATTCTCTGGCTCTTCCATCGTTTTAGTGCTGTCGCCTTGATAGGCTCCTTTGTCCTGCCAGGACGAAACGAGTTTTAGCCACCCCAGACAAATTTTCTAGAGCGTTTCTTAAGTCTCGAAAACTAGAATATACCTCGGGAAAATAGTAATATTTGTCTAACTATAACAATATCATGTTAGCTAGTTTCATTTAATTTTTATTAGTTAGGGCAGTGAACAGAAAGGCCTACTATATCTGGTAATATATTTAACATGCACAATATGAAAGTGTGAGCCATAATTATAGTACCCGCAGTAAGAGATAATGAGCAGTAATTATAGACCTATTAGGGCGCAGTATGCTTCGTTTGCTTTTCGGCCTCTGTCTGTAGGTAAACTCAGAAGACAAAGGTCAACAGCAGCTGGCGGATACGTAATTGGGATTGGCCTTAATATGTGGTTAGGTGGTTATGTGCAACACACGAATTGAGAGCCAAAGGAGTACGAAACGCAACCAAGCACAAGTGAAAATGGGGCATACAATTTACAGTCATTTCAAAAATATGGAAGGTCGCTAGTATGGTGTGCTCGATAGTGCAGTGGTTACCGCGCTGGACTGTCTATCGAGAGGTCGGGGTTAAAATCCCCGACAGTGCAGAAATTTGGTTCAAGATTTCCGTTCCATCTGCAGCCCTAGCCAACTCATCTAGGATGAGAACACTGACCGTGAACTGTCGGTGGGAAGATGATACTGTGAGGTATCACCCGCCCTCGTGTGCCGAGGCTGATAAAATGAAGTCGCTAACACTTAACACCTATGTCTGCCTCAGGGCTAGCCTAAGGTAGGCTACTAGGTAGCCTACTGCTCTTCTTCTTCTTCGGATGATCTGCAGTGGAGTTGATAAGTATTGCGAACAGAAGAGTTCATCCTATCTGTCGACTACAGTTGCCATAAGGACCACGTGATTCATGAGCCTATAGTCAAGTGCGAATCAACTTAGGCAAGCTTGTTAGCCAGAAGGTCTGCTAATTAGGTCATCTACAATTTCTACATGCTAGAGTCTACTGTCTACAATGCCACATTTGAAAGCAGAGAATGAGCACGCCTGCATTCGCAAGCATACGATAATATAGATATCAAACATGCACGTAATCATTATCACTTTAGAAGTTTGGTAAACTTTAGTTAGTATACTAGCACTTCCCAGCAACATATATTTAAAAAACAAACGTTTTACAAGCTCATTAAGACTTGAGAAACTAGTAGCATCTTTCATAAGGTATTTCAGTGCAAAATAAAGTTACGAACACAAATATATTTTTAACAAGTAATTTCACAGTGATTTCCGATTTCTTGTGCTGACCCATTTCTGTCGTTAGCGCTTCTGAAGAAGTGAAAGATTTAGGAGGGATTGAAAGTCTACCTGAGGTAGAAGTCGTTACTTGGGATAAAATAAAGTTGTCAGTGATTTAGTTTTAATTTTTCAACCGCCAGTACGTTAGATAAGTTCAAGCGAATTGCGTTTGTTAGGCCTAGGCGTACTGCTGTTTGAGAAATTATTCTGTTAGTTCAGAACTTAACGTTAAGCTAAAGTGATGAGCTAGACCTATTTGCAGGTTGTTTCACACTGCTGGCTGTGAGCTTAAATGCCGAACATATTCGGACGAGAAGGTGTAAAGTATAGAACTCAATCAATGTTATACAGAGTCACAGCCTAAGCAATCACTGCCTGCTTCCCGATCTGACTCCGCTAACCTGACCCTGTCGCTAGATCACGAGACGGCCCGAGTCCCCATAGTGGGAAAATAAGCTGTGCTAAATTTGAAAATGGCACTTTCGAAATAAATGAGTAAATAAACAAGTATTCCTTCATTTCAGATATTTATTATAGCGCCCCTTCAAGATTTCTACTCAGAGGCGCTCCCGACTACAGCGCGGACACTGAATCGGAGTTTCACGCCGAAGCGAATGAGCTATTGCGAGTGAAGGACTTGCCCAGGGTCCCTACGCGGTGGCTTGAGGTGGATTCGAACCCGCAACCCTCCGGTTGCAAGGCACCGAATATACCCCTTGAGGTGGATTCGATATGGTAAGAGCAAGGGTACGTTCGAGAGTCAAGTCTGTAAGAGATGACTGGTGACTGGTTTGTGCGCTCCTGGGTGAGTCAAAGCCGCAATGTTATGATTCTGATTCAATTACCGCTTCAACAGATCCTATTTGAAGGTACGGGGCACCCTTTCGCGAGGTTGAGAGACAAACTTATTATAGATAGCGGAAAGATCGTGTTGTGTGAAAACTCGGGGAATTTGGAAAATGGTATGTTGTGTGAAACTGCATGTTGTTCGAAACCCATCTAAATTGATTCTGCCCCACAGTGTATTGATGTCATTAAGGAAAACGTGTCTGGATTAGTAGGACTACACGGAGACAAAACTGAACTGGCTATAATAGCGCTCCTGGAAAAGTTACAACTGAGACGTTAGCGGTCCGATTCAGAAACTAACTCAACAGATCTGATTTCAGGGCCTGACCAATTCTTTACGGGGAAGGACACGCCCATAGTATACCTTGCCTGAATTCAGACGGGTGGTGTTCCAGTCTTAGCACCACGAGAGTTCACACTCCAAATGTGACTAGATGGAAGGAGATTGAGGGATATAGACGAAAATAATATAGCATACATCAAAGTCTGGATCTGGTAATTCAAACAAATCCGTAAATAAATTGATATTGATTCGATCTTTTCTTGTCACAAAACAGCTCAGAGAACTTAATGAAGTGCAATGTTGGGCTCCCTCGTGGGTGAACGAAACGATGTTAATGCGCAAATGGCGATCGTTATGAACAGTGAACCGTATCTAAAAGCTTGCCATAGAGGTATCCTTAGCTTAAGAAGCACAAAATATTAGTCGTGTTGGTTTAGGACGGCCAACACAAAAGTCCGATTGCAAGAACTTGTGTTGCATCATAGCAAATCAACGCGTGTGACGGGAGGTTCAACGTCTGGAAATGAAGCTAGAGACGTGTCGCAACGGGACTATGAGTTGCCCGATTTACAAGGCAGTAGTAGTAGTAGTAGTTTCATTTCAACGACCCTGTGTGACAACAAAGATCATTAGCGTCGCCTTCCTCCTTTACTCCATCCTGGCTTTGGACTGGCACTGCCTGGCACTAGTGTACGGGCGTGCAGTGGCGGAGTTTGCCTAGGACAGGAAGACGCAGGGATTCGTCTTACGACGGTTCTGTTCCAGAAACTAATGGATTGACTGGTACCTCAGAATAATGGCGGTGCCAGAGTTACGAGATATAGAGTCAGCATGTAGTAAAGAAAGCACAAAATTTTAATGACGATGGCTGGCAAAGGAACGAACCCTCATGAGGATGTTGCCCATCCGCGACTGCAAAGGAGGCAGAGTCAGACTCCAAGACAGAGCTAGTAAGTGTGCCTATGTTGAGGAAGCGCCCAGCTTCGAGTCTTCTTTGGAGAAAGCACAGTGACACATGTGGCAGCATAGAACTGAGTTAGAGTCACCTAGATTCATGACTCATGAGGTTATAAATGTCCATCTCTCAACCGCCATAGATAAAACACAGAGACCTTCTGGAATATACTGCAGTGTAATTATTAGTGCACAAACTTCGTAAAGTCTTAAAATGTACAAAAATCTTTTCAAGCGTATAAGCACAAATACTTCCACACCCACACATAACGATTAACGAGGAATTTGTAACCTACCATCAGGATGTTTTCTAAGGTAGTATACGATGACAACAAACACAACAAGGCATGCCATTGCGGCGCAGGATGTCAAGATCCACATGATGCCTACAAACAGTAATATCGTCGTCAAGGTTATTCAATTATATACCGACCATTCTTCTTCTAAGTACTATTATTCGTCGGCGAAATTCAGAGGCAATTTTAGGAGTTGTCAATTAATCTACATTGTCCACATAATAAGGTAGATTCCGACCGCATCTGTGGTAAACTAAGGTTAAAGACATTTCTGCTGTAATAAGGGACTCGCATTCAGTTAGTCTATAATTATGTGAAAGAAATTGAACTGTTTCAAAGCCAGTTATTCGAGAACCATGATTCATATAATATGTAATATTTATATATTTAATAAGTTTAACAGCTCTCAAGAGTGTCTACTCTCCAAAATATATGAACAAAACATTGATATAACGTTTAACCAAGATCCTTTGTCTTGATAATACACTAAACTAAAGACAAAAGTCTTCCCAACAATTACTACTATACATTGGTGTATTGCAAAGCTTGCCATCTTTACCATTAGTGTTAGGCGATGGTCGTGCTGTTGATACATGATTCAGAGGAGCATCCTTTGTTGCAGTATTGTGAACATCATCTGCAAAGAAATTCAGTTGCTCAATTACACATTTCCTGCATATACATGTAGCACGAAACGACCGCTGTAGTTTTTGGTGTGCAATCAATAGATGGACAACGATTTATACGATGTGTCGCAAGTTTATGATAATCATTAGAAAACTTGACTATTGGAATAGTTTCGTAGCTAACCTGAATCAAATGTAGATGCAAAGTTTGGAATATTTTTGGCAATTTGAGCTTCGTCTTTCAATGTATTGTCTTCTGCGACGAAGTATGTCTTACAAATAAAACTTGTATTGCCTCCAACTGACTCGGCTTTGACCGTCAGAGTAGAAGAAATGCTTGTAGATGTTCTCTGCTGTTGACTTGTTAGATTTCTATCACCATGTGTCCACTGCATGTGTGGAGGCCAGAACCCGGTGAAGTTTACTCGACACCACAGGTCCACGAAACCTTGACGACTGGCATTGGGTGTGGTGCCACATATCGGTGTAGACTCTGAAGCATTATAATGCTGCAGTAGCTGAGTAGACATATTTATGGCGTCCATTGTTGCTATAGTAATCGTAATCTATAGATTTAAATGGTTTCCAGGAGCTAAAACTTGAGGATCACAGTTACCTACTGTCTAGTCATAACAAAACCGATGATGCATGTATGACCAGTTACGGTTCCAAGTCTAAATTCATCAACCCTCGGGCTACCAAGGGGGGTTATTACGACCCCCCTAGGTTTTTTGCTTCGAAAACTTGTTCCATGTGGAATATAATTTTGATAATTTAGGTAGCTGTAGCAGGATCATTTGCGCACATTTTGAGGTAAACATCATTGTGATATCTCACGCCATTCAAAAATTACACCCCATATACCCGAGGTACCGGAGAAGGGGTTAATACGACCCCTTTTAGTTTTTTGTCTATAGCGTACTCATTTTTCTTCCTGGAAGAGAAACAAATATACCATTCTTTAGAGGGAATGCAGGGCTTTATTTGCGTACTTAGAAGTTTGTCTTTTGTAAACCGGAAGTGATCAAAATAAATAAAAATACGCGTTATCTGAGTGAAAAACTGATATTTCTACGTGAACGAAAGTTCTTGTGACGCCTGTGATAAGTATGTATGCACGTATATATGTATCTATGTATGTATGTATGTATGTATGTATGTATGTATGTATGTATGTATGTATGTATGTATGTATGTATGTATGTATGTATGTATGTTAGGGTGGTCGCATCTCTAATGGAAAATTTTCAACGTCACTTGTTTACTTTCGCCAACCCGGCATTCCGTGCCAATTGGTTTAAAAGTAATGTAGCCCAAAAATTAGCAGGATCGAACAATATCTAGGACTCGCACAACGTCTTTGAAATTTTGATTTTTACAAATAATTTTCGTCATATCGATTAAATGTATTTGATTCGCATTTGTGGACCTATGTTTAGTTTTAAACAGAAAGGCTGGATGATTTTACTTAAGCACAACTAAAAAATAATTTCTACAATGTTTATGTTCTCGTTGATTGTTTATTATTTATTTTTATTGGCATTTTAGTGGTATTTGATCCGTGAGTTCCTGAGACCGATAACCACAGATCTATTCGAACAAGCATACACAAAAGGTTGCAGTGGAAAAAAAGTAAAAATTAGAAATTCGAAAAGTAATAGCAACCAAAAGTTGCCTAATGGCATGGATCGAAAACTGTTCAAAATTTTAAAATAATATTAATGTCTTCCGCCCCCACCAGAGGGCCAAAGTTACGAAAGAAATCGTTTTTAGAGAAAATTGTAGGTTTTCTTGTAAAATATTCTAATTGAAAACTAATTAATTGCCATTCAGTATACCGCTAGAAAGAGCTCTTAAAACTGAATAGAATGATGTGTTATTTTCAGAATATCCCCATATTTGTAGAAAATATTAACTTTTTACCATTTCCTTAATAATAATAATAACTCTAATAAATAATTTTAATCACTAATCAGTGTAATCACTAGTAACCAGGCGTGCAATAAATGTCATTGTGCTATTATAATCTGCATCTACTACAGGCAGTTGAATTTATTCCTGGTTTAAATGATCACTTTTCATGGTTGATTACAACTATTATGCTTACTTTTCGAGTGTTCCTATATTTGATATGGGGTAAAACTTTGATGGTGTTGTGCGAGTCCTAAATAATAATATTTTTTCATACAACTTTTGTGTGATGTTACTGGATGGAATGGAACCAAATGGAACTTGGCGAACAGTAGATTCCAACTTTTATTTATAAGAACCACCCTAATGTATGTATGTATGTATGTATGTATGTATGTATGTATGTATATATGTATGTATGTATGTATGTATGTATGTATGTATGTATGTATGTATGTATGTATGTATGTATGTATGTATGTATGTATGTATGTATGCATGTATGTATGTATGTATGTATGTATGTATGTATGTATGTATGTATGTATATATGTATGTATGTATGTATGTATGTATGTATATTAGGGTTGTTCTTAAAAATAAAAGTTTGAAACTAATGTTCGCCAAGGTTCCATTTGGTTCCATTCCATCCAGAAACATCACACAAAAAGTTGTATGAAAATTTTTAATATTTAGGACTGCCACAACACCATCAAAGTTTCACCCTTTATCAAATATAGGAGCACTCGAACAGTAAGCATAATAGTTGTAATCAACTCATGAAAAGTGAACACTTAAACCAGGAATAAATTCAACTGCCTGTAGTAGGTCCAGATTACAGCACAATTACATTTATTGCATGCCTGGTTACTAGTGATTACACTGATTAGTGATTAAAATTATTTATTAGAGTTATTATTATTATTGAGGAAATGGTAAAAAGTTAATAACTTCTACAAATATGGGGATATTCTGAAAATTAACACATCATTTTATTCAGTTTTAAGAGCTCTTTCTAGCGGTTTATTGAATGGCAGTTAATTAGTTTCCAATTAGAATATTTTACAAGAAAACGTAAATTTTTCTCGAAAAACGTTTTGTCTCGTAACTTTGGCCCTCTGGTGGGGCGGAAGACATTAATATTTTTTTCAAATTTGAACAGTGTTTGATCCATGCCATTAGGCAACTTTTGGTTGCTATTACTTTTCGAATTTCTAATAATATTTTCACTTATTGTCTACTGCACCCTGTTGTGTATGCTTGTTGGAATATATTTGTGGTTATCGGTCTCAGGAACTCACGGATCAAATACCACTAAAATGCCAATAAAAATATATAATAAACAATCAACGAGAACATAAACATTGTAGAAATTATTTTTAAGTTGTGCTTAAGTAAAATCATCCAGCTTTTCTGTTGAAAACTAAACATAGGTCCAAAAATGCGAATCAAATACTTATACTCGAAATGACGAAAATTATTTGTAAAAGTCAAAATTTCAAAGACGTTGTGGCAGTCCTAGATATTGTTCAATCCTTATAATTTTTGGGCTACATTACTTCTAACCCAATTGGCACGGAATGCCGGGTTGGCGAAAGTAAACAACTGAAGTTGAAAATGTTCCATTAGAGATGCAACCACCCTAATGTATATATGTATGCATGTAAGTATGTACGTATGTATGCATGGATGGATCTATGTATGGATAGAGGTATGTATGTATGTTGATTGTTTGTACGTATGTATGTATGTATGTGTGTATGTATATATGTATGTATGTATGTATGTATGTATGTATGTATGTATGTATATATGCATGTATGTAGGTATTCATGCAGGGATGTATGTACGCATGTATGTATCCATGTATGAATGTGTATGTATGTGTGTACAACTGTACATGCATGAATGCATGTACATGTATATTTGTATGGATGTATATTTGTATGTATATAAACATGTGTAGGGATGTATGTATGTATGTATCTTGTATGTACGTATCATAGATTAGTTTCAAAACACACATAATCTTATATTTGTTTATCTAACAAGTGCTGGATGCACTCAATAATATAAGATATCGCTAATTATCGGTGCCTTTGTTAAAAATTATGTAATTTCGATGTGCATTCACATAATGTACAACTAAATATACCATTTTGTGCAGAAATAAATGCTGAATCCAATGATGTATTACAAGTTATGATATGTGAAACCAAACACGAAATCCAGGGGGTCGTCTCAACCCCCCTTTGGTAGCCAACGTCACAAAAACCGTGGTAGCCTGAGGGTTAAGCAAAAGATCGGGTCATGTGATCAGAAAAACTAAAATCTGCTAAAACAATATTTCACATAGATTAGGCCTACATACAGGGCAGTTAGGAATAAAGGTGTGGGTGCAAACTAGTTTCATAATTATAGGTATCGAAGTATCAGACTATTCTTGAGCTGATCACATACACCAAAGAACATTTTTTCAGTTTTATGTTATTTAAACAGATTAAATGTCATCCACGAAGATATGTGCTTGACTATGAAAGCCTAACGAAGATGGACAATATAGTCAGAAAAAATTATTTAGAGATAAATAAATGAGCGTCGTCAGAATATATGTAATGGTCAACTGAAATATTATTAATTTTTAAATCTTTATCTGTTAAACGCCCTATCTACGAGCGTAATTACGAAGAATCAGTCGATGTCATAAAGCAAATTTTCTTGAAGAACTTGTTATAGGCGTCAACACTTTACCGCTTCAAGATAACTTAATTGGATAGTGTAATGAACGGATAGATATTAGACAAGTTAAAATCAGAATACAGTCCTGGGGAGCTGCATAGGTGATAGGCATTAACTGAGAAAATGTGAAGGACAGATGGCATTGAAACGATAAAAAGACAGTTTCGGAAAAGCCAAGCGATGTTACGTCTTTGGACTAATACACCTTGGTCATTAGAATAAAATACATACCCATATCAAGTAGAATGAGGCAAAGGTAACAGATCCGTTGATAAGCAATGGCATAAAAGTTTATTGCAGAAAAGAGGAGAGTCTGAGTTGATCGCCGTTTTATGTAGGCTACCTAGACTGATGCGAGTCAAGAACTGAGATGATGGCAAATGGTCATGAAACAGAGATAAAGCTCATTCAGCTTATCAACAGCTCCTTCACGAGCGTCAGAATAGATATTAGAACAGCTTTAGTCATGAAGTAATAGCTTATTTAGAAAAGAGGCTGTTAGACACTGGGAAACACACCAGTAGACAAAAACATGATTATTTTAGTCATGATGAAGTAGACTGAAGATAGGACTTGATGCAAGTGTTTCTTAAAAGAAGTTTGATATAAGACACAGTAGACATGGTTTAGTTCACAGTTTACTTTCAGAAATATTTCCGATGTGGATTAATGTAATACAGAAAAGAGTATTGAGAATGGAGGAAGGACAGTCGTAATTATTTTGAGTGGGAGTGTAAGCAGAGTTTAGACCATCCCAAAGTTTCAGAAATGAGAGACGGAAAGAAAAACAAATAAAAATGATTTTGCCTGGAAAGAGGAAGAAAATGATTCATCTATCTAAAAGATGGAGAGAGATTTGAAGTGCTTTTAGATATTCATAGAATAAATTCCAGTTTTTTCTATTTACATGTATAAACTGTTTATTTGGGGGCGCGACTTTAGCATATGACACTATTATCAGCCAAAAATTGATTAAAAAATTAATATTAATTTGAAATAGAAGTTAATTCAACATAGCGTTATATCTGCATTAAGTGTAAGTGTGCTAAAATATCGTCTGCAGTTTGTTAACTCGTTTATTCCTCAACTCCGTCGAGTAAAATGTTTAAGTTGACAAGATAATACATACCCTTCGGTACAACCGAATCTGATTTATTCTTTCCAAGTAACGCTTTAATATGTTTTAGAACTTATTTTACCAACAGAGTTAATACTTAATAGCCAATTATTTGATGGATAACTTATGAATCTAAAGCAACAAAACAAAATAAACAGGTGAGATTAATTGTATGAAAGAAGAAGACCCACCTAAGACTATTAGTTGAGCTACTAATTCCACTCCATTGACAATGCATTTGAAACTTCCTGAGTTTTCTAACTTTACTGGATTGATGATTAAAATCTGACCACTCACTCGACCCGTCGCTTTTGTGTTTAAAAAACTGTCGAGCATGATGCTCCTTCCGTCGTAGAGTAGCTTTTCATCATCATCATTCGGAGAAGTATGAAACCAGAAAGTGCTTGCTTCTGTACTGTTTCCACATGTAATCTGAGCCTCCCGACCAGCTATAACCGCTTCATTCTTTGGACTTCCAAGAACGTTTGCCAAAACTACAACACCAACTGACGGTGAAATATATTAGTCTAACATAAAAATAAGTTTTCATGAAACTTATGCGGCAGCTTCAGAAATATATCAAAGCTTTACGCAATACGCATTTTGGAGCCTCTTCCGAAGTCGCAGTAGTTTCTATCTCTTAGTAGCAGCTACCATTAAAAACCTTGCAGGTAATAGTACTATGACAGAGTAGAAATAGGACCCTTACTCTGTGATAGTAGGCCTACAATAGGCCTACTTTTGGGACGGGCGGTGACCGGCAAAAAGGTTCAAAAGTAGTCCTACTGTCGCTAATTTTCCCTATTGTAGCATTTCGTTTCTAATATTTAGTGCCTAATATTCATTATAAATAAGGTACTATAGTAATCGCAGTGAAAAATACTGCACCAATGCATAAAGTGGAAAATTTCTTTGCAAATGCCATCATAATTCTTGCACGTAGATACGTGGAAATGCAGGGCTTCAGACGTTGGAAAGTCTTCTCCCGTGCATTCGCGATAGGAAAATAACGTTAGAATGGCTGCAATATCGACAAACTGCTTAAATTAATGGCAAACATGTTTGAATCTGAAAGTTGGAAAATGACAATATCCCAATTATGCTTATTCGGAAATGACACTTTTAATTCAAGTTGGCACCACTCAAAAATGCAGGGGCTCTCAAGTAGTTTGTCATCACTTTTTACATTTTTGGTAAACAGGCCTAATAATTGTAGGAAATAGGCCCCTATTATTAGAATGATGTATGATTGAAATCAAATATTTGAATACTATTTTATTTGCAAAACGCTATCACAGGAGGCACCATTTATGATTTTAAAATATTTCTGTCCTATCAAAGGAACATAATAATAGGCATTGAATAGTCTACGCGATCTCGGGTTAATTTGTTATTGCATTTGATTGACGGACTAGCGTGCTCCAGAATATTATGCATTTCCAAAAAGTTCATAAAAATACTGTCCCATGGCAATTTTCCCATTTCATTTATCACTTTGTACAACTGTACCAATTTTCAGACCAATTGAAAAAGGTTAGGCCTTGCCACCAGTCCAAAAAAGTTAGAATATGCAAAAATATGCGAATTTGCTTAAAATCGGCAATATCATGGAGGAAAACGTAATTATTTTCATGATGATTAACTTCTTTTGTGAACTATTGTATGCAGAGATGTATTATTGGTACTACTTGTACTCGAGTACAACTTGAGTACAGTTTTCAGTACTTATTCTTGTACTGAAAAACCTAAGTACTTATAATATACTTGTAGCCTACTCGTAATTGAGACAAGAGTGCTTGAACACAACTGACATTTCTATATATACGGGCACTCGGATAGGTTGCCAGTACGTTTTGTTTTTTATTTTAGTCATTAATTCCTACGCTCTGGACATTGGACATTTTGGCAGTTCTGTATGGACCGTATCTTGATCAACATTTCTTCCGGTTGTCTTGTTAACCCTCGGGCTACCAAGGGGAGGGGGTAGTTGCCACCCCTCCTACGTCTTTATGCATAAAATTTTTCTTCGTGTGGAATATAATTTTTGCAATTTAGATAGCTGTAGTAGATTCATTGGCGCACATTTTGAGGTAAACATCATGGTGGTAGCCCACGCCATTCAAAAGTTATACCCGATATACCCGAGGCACCAGGGTGGTGGTGGCTACCACCACCCCTAGATTTTCGTATATATCTTATCCGTCATTTAATATTAAGAGACACAAATTATACCATTCTATAGAGGGAATGTGGGGCTACATTTGCATACTTAAACGTTTGTCTTTTGAAAACCGGAAGTTATCAAAATAAATAATAATACCCGTAATATGCTTGAAAAATGGCTGAATGGGAGGACTCCTCCTTAGTTTTTTGTCTGGAGCGTATTCATTTATCTTCCTGGAAGAGAAACAAATATACCATTCTTTAGATGGAATGTAGGGCTTCATTTGCATATTTACATGTTTGTCTTTTTGAAAACCGGAAGTGATCAAAATAAATAATAATACGCGTAATCTGTGTGAAAATGGCTGAATGCAGCATTGTACATGTATGCATGCATACATGTACATGTATATATGTATGGATGCATATTTATACGTATATAAACATGTGTAGGTATGTATTTGTGTATTTTGGATACACAGATCAGTTTCAAAACACACATAATCATATATTTGTTTATCCAAAAAGTACAAAATGTACGCAATAATATAAAATATCGCTAATTATCGGTTCCTTTGTTAAAATGATGTAATTTCGAGGTGCATTAACATAATGTACACCTAAATATACCATTCTGTACAGAATTGAATGCTGAATCCAATGGTATATTACAATAAATGATATGTGAAACCAAACCAGAAATCCGGGTGGTGGTAACCACCCCCCTTGGTAGCCAACGTCAAAAAAAGCTTGGTAGCCCGAGGGTTAAAGTAGCGGCCGCAGACGGTGATAATGTTAATAATGAAAATACAAATATTCTTAGAGCGGTAAAGTTTGGTTTTGATAATTTCACTGTCAAGGGAAATGTTATTTCTGCTAAGTGCAAGTTTTGTAGTGAGAAAACTAGGCTATCATTTCAGGAAAAAATCTGGCAAAACATCAAACTTTGTTAAACACTTGCAAAATACGGAGAGGTGAGTAGTGACTGACAAATCATTTGAACTCTATCGAGTAATGTAAATGTAAGTCGTCCAAATTACACAACGCCACACGAAAGCGGCAATATGGAAACCCGCTTATTCAACGAAGTAATGCATTTTATGAATGCACTATGGGACTGCCAGTAAGAAACCACTGATCAGAACCTATAGCTTATATAGGCTATGGAATTCATGTGTGAACGGGGCTCACTTGTGAAGATTGTGAGTTTTCTATGTTCTAGGTTCCTCTCGGAACAGTCTTCCGCTGCATGTGCGAGATGGTGCATATAGCTCTGTTAAGGAAGAGCATTGTCATCTGTCTCAAAACGCGCTTAGTTAGGCCACTAAGATAGTCATTAGACTTGCGAATTACTTTTGTGTGCTATTTAAAACGTTAATTGATTCATTTTCTTTGTTTTGCTCCATTAGTCAAAAACTGCCTAGAACTGGTATGTTCTTATCTAATGTGTACCAATATGATTCCGTATTATGTAAATTAGACACATGCTTTGTTAGAGACCAAATCAAGTTTCTTTGGCAGTGGTGGAGCAGGTGCTACACAAACGTCTCATTTTAGCACGATAATCACGCGTATACGGCTACAGCAACCGAAACTGCAGTGTCGTGCAGACCTCCTGCATCAAAAAGTCTAAGCCATTTGGGGTGTCCAGAGAATTCGGCGCAAGACAATTCGGCGCTGCTATTTAAATTCAGGAAACTGAGAGCGGCATCATGTAAATATAAATAAATGTAAATTTGTATTATAGGCCTACTGTTATTTGAATTGACCTTTAAAAAGAAGTTGGTTAAAAGCATGGTCGATATTTCTAACTTTTAATACACAATCACTGTCCAGATATAGACCTATAGAATACAAGTCTATATGCGTTTGCAAACTTCTTATTAAAGCGCTTTCGCATTTACAACATTGCCTTAATTGTTGGTGATAAAACTTTAACTAGAAATGGGAGTAGAGTCATCGGTTAAAAAGCTACAAACTGGCAAGCGAATTAGAATACAGATACATTAACCAGCGATGGGATCTACTATAAGTTTCATGATAAACGTCTGGCGTATCCACATTAAGCTTCATGATGAAACATAAATCTGTGGACGGATTTACATTACGTATAATGATGAAACAATAATCATTAGACGAACCTCCGTTGAGGCGAAACATTAACCCTCGGTGGCACCCCTTTTTGAAAAACACGTTTCAGTACCCCTGGGGGTCAAAAGGACCCCCACTATTTTAAGCATGTTTTGAGTATAATATTTCCAATGAAACAACTAATGCACAATATCAACATAGTAGATATAATATCTGAATTCATAGCATCCAAATTATAATATATCATAAGAAAATATAGGTCTGTGGTTCGTATCGATCTTCTTGACAAGGAAGCGTGTTCGAAAATATTCAATTAGTCGTCCTTGCATGTATCGCACACGAATGATTTCGCTGCATGATTTCCGCAAACGAACTGCTGACACTTACTGCATCTATAATTCACTTTAGAGTCTTTCACTCTGGGACACACATGACACCTTCCTCTCTTCTTGCTGGCGTCTGGTCCGTGTCATCATTGTCATGAGCATCTCCAGCTTTGTCTATATCTTCATCTGACGGCTGTACATTTTGTACTTCCAACTCATCTTCTTCATCACTTGATGGATCTGAACCATCACTCAAGTCAGATACGTCGTTTTCATTGTCTAACCACTGATCATTAATATGTTTCATCACCGCGCTATGCGAATAGGTCGCCATATTTGCACTACTATTTGTTTACTTTCTCTGTCAAACACCAACACTGGTTCCATGCTTCAAGAATGACGTACTGTTCTGTTGAGCAAAAACATAGAATCAATGTCCTAGAAGTTAATACGCATGCATTGCATAGTTGAGGAAATATATACAAAAAATACATGTGGGTGTCAAAAATACCCCCAGAGGTACTTCAGAGGGTTAATCACCGGACGTACATAAATTAAATTTCATGATAAAACATTACGAAACATAAATCAGCGGACGGATTCGCGTTATAAGGTTTCATTAAGGAATATTAATAAGTGGACGCATCTATGTTAAGTTTCATGTCGAAACATAACGAAACATCACGCTGATAGAAGCTTTACCAAAAGGCGCCGAATTGTCTTTATTTAGATGAATTGTTGATCAATTGCAAATTAATCAATGCACGGGACTTTAAATTAAAGCGTCAACAGGACGTAGGCTACTAAATTGAGGCTTTGTAGTTGTGCATAAGAAAAAGTGAAAACAAAAAATTCGGAGACAGCGATCGACACTGTTCAATAAAAATTTGCACAACAAGGAATATAAATATGCAAAGAACTAATGTAACAGTTAAACCTTAGATGTTCAATGCCTCCTGTGTGCGTTCTTGCAAGTTGACTTTTATGATATTCTGAGGGTTTCCTCAGACGCAATCAAACTAGATCCGAGTGCATACAAACAGAAACCTTCAAAGCAGGATGGATGTGGCTCGCTTTAGGGTTAGGCCTGTTTATAGCATTCTTCAGATTAAACTGTTTTACATTGTGGAAGAAAACCAGTTTGCCGCTTAGGCGCTTACCTGTGAAAAAAGACAGCATCAAAAATGTCAGATGCATTTTATTCCGAACAACGCTAGGTAACGTTTTGTCCGATCTGTGGAAAATGGTTGCAATAGTGCATCGACCAGCGTAGAATACTTTTACGTCGGGGCTGGATACCATGATAGGCTATAGCCTATGTCGCAGGCAGTAGACTTAATGATCTGCTCTTATAATTATGACTAATTATATATGCCTATCTACTTTTTAGATTGCGGGCGTCCGGCTTATTCATTAACGACTGTTTCTCTGCACACTTAGTCTATAGAAATAAACTCTTATACAAATCAAGTGTTAAAATATTCCTGTTTTTGAATGCTAGCATGGAGACATTTTATCTGTCCAGCTTTAAATAGGCCTACATGTATAATATGTGCCTCAGCACAACTCCGAACTTCTAAAGCGCCACTAGAAGCCAAGCGCAGGGCTTCAGCTTATTGATGAGCGCTGAGTCGAGTCATAGGGGTTGTCCAAAAGAGGTTCAGAGGAGCACTGTTAAGGTGGGTGTTGCTTGGGTGAGTTTGGTCGAGATTTGGAAAGTGGCAGATAAGAAAAGTCGGGGTAAGAGTGGAAAGCCCGAGGGTGGTGGATAGAATAGTCTGAGGTAGGTTATGGTGGCCATTTGGTGGGTGATTGGCAATGATGGTGGAGGAAACTAAAAAGTGCGGATTTCAGAAGGTGCCGTGTTGGATAAGGCTCGATTGGAGAACTTGAGCTATAGAGTGACCGGTGTCGAGAAAGACCGAGACAGGAAGATGATCGGGTTGGGCGGATTGTTTGCATTCTTCTTCCTCTTCCCATTTTTTGCTTTGTATTATTCGGGCGTACAAATCGGTAAAGCTGTAGGCCCTATAGAGCTATAAACTGTAACTGATGCGTTTAGAAGAATCTGTAGGCCTACTTAGGAGTTAGGAGGTGACGGTCCGAGAGGTTTGTACTGTTTTGGAACCCTCTTACCAGAAGCGCAGTTTTCTTTCAACGTGCTCCATATAGACCATAATAATTATTAGGGTCGTAACAGTAAGTAGGCCTAATCGTAATCGTAAACTCGAGATTTCTAGAGCACCCACAAAGCGAAGTCGCGGGAACCAGCTTATTCACAGGCGCTTTATCAAAACAAAATCGATAGGCAGAGGTCAAGATCCGGAAAGTCAAGCAGGCAGTAAGGTAGTTACAGTAATTTTTAATGTTAGCCTACTCTTCATTGCAAATTCGAATTTACGGTAACAGAGCGGCCTATTACACACACAAGTGAAACCTTTCCACACTAAGTGTGAACGTCTTAGTTCGATACAAGCGCGCTATATGCGTGGACATACTCTGGGAAATTACCTTCATATTTCTACAGAGGAAATGTCCCGTCCACGTACTTACCACAAGCTAAAACGGGTGGTTTTCCCTCTCGTCATGCTTCTAACGCACATTTCATCTTATGCATGATACAAACAAAATATAGCTTATAATAATTAATAGGCATCTTTGCATCTTGTCAGAGCCAAATTTATGAATATCGCATGTAACCGTGGTAACTAGCACAGTTTTCAACAATTTACGAAACAGAATTTATAAATCGCCTATCGTTAACCAGCTTAGCTTATTATAGAAGAAAGTAATTACCATTCACAGTAGGTTGTCCTTGGTAATTTAGGCTAAAAGTTTCACAAAATGCTTTTACTTTCAGAATGTTTATTATTGCCTTTTATCTAATTTTATCAATGTCTGTTGCTACAGGTATGCTAACTAATCACACCTGAATTTTGTAGCTAAAAAGTCGATGAATCGCTATGATTAATATTTTTGCCCAACATCTGGAATGTCGACGTTTATTCGCTCTAGTGTAGGCCTACCTGACCTTTCGAACGCTGCTACCATCGCTCAATATAGGTCGATGGCTGCTACCATCTACAGTAAAGTCACGCCGAATACTAGATGTATACGACATGTTATGGCTCTTTGTAATCATTTGCTTATAGCCCGACGTTCAATAAGAGTTAAAGTGAAAAATTGCGTCGAAGGGAAGCAAAAACAGAGAAATAGAATTGAACTGATGAAATGAATAAATTCTCAGTAGCCTAGTCAAGATTAATTTCATTTTAGGTTTACTTTGAGGTTAAAATCTGTTCCCGATAAGAGTTACTTAAACTGTTATAACGAATGAAAGTAGGCCTCTATACAGTTATTACTAGGCCTACTACAATATTATGACATTATATTACGTGAAACTTGTAATATATTACGATAATAGATAGGGCCTACAATTATAATGTGCGCACTTGGCAAGGAAGATATTGTCAGGTAAAATTCTGTCGTTTTCGATAATTTTGTTGGAAATTTTTGACGTCGGCTATAAATAGGCTTGTTTTCAAAGCGGTTATAACCATAACCATAACCATCATTTTATTGCATTAAGTATAGCAAGTATTATTCAGTTGACATTTCACGTATGAATGTTCGAACGGTTACAATAGGGACACCAGAAGGAACCTTGGCAGTGGCGGCGCTAGAACAGAGCAAGCTAAAAAGCCTTTGGCCTGGTCGTTGCCTTGCCACAAGGGTGCCAGAATTGTTGTCCTACGCTCGCCGTAAATCGTCCCTTGCGCTGGTTACTTGTATGACTGCTCTGGCTATGACCTGGTTTAACTAAATGTCTGGCGTCGCCAAATGCCGTTTTAAGGGTGTCGTTGGCCCTAGGGCCTAGGCACTCTTGCATTCGTAGGCCTCAACTATCGGCTAAAGCTAAATTAAAGCTAAAGTCATAAGTTTTAATTACGCATTCACATTATTTACTGACGTCATGTTTAATCAGTCATGATTCGCGAACACACCCAGTTTTGATTTTAAATCTCAATTTACGTTTTGCAATGTTGATTATTTAATATCCTGAATAATGCGGAAATGACATTTGAAGGCCTTTTATGTGATTTTGCCAATGCAAAGAACCGTGAGATCACATAGGCTCTACGATATGCTGCTGCACAGCGTAACATAACTAAGTTAATATCTTAAAGTTAAACATGACAGTCAGACTTCGATTGTCTCGAGACACTGTCTCGGTCTCGAGATAGGTTTTTTGATGTCTCGGTCTCAGACCCCACTGTCTCGGTCTCGGGGTCGAGGTCATTTTTTGACTTTTTGGAAACTGTCTCGAAGCATGGGCGTCCGCAGGAATTTTTCTAGGGGGGCGCAAACTTTTAAATAGTTGTCACAGGGACTAAATAGGTGCTGGCTACCTCTCGATTCTCTTACGCAGATCTCAACATGCGAAAATATTCATAGACATTCATTGTCAGAAACTATTATGATTATTAAATTTTATATGACTGAAATTTGACCTATTCTTGAAATAACAATTGCAATCGTCTGAGTTCTTGTCCAAACTTATTTATCACTCTATCTATGAATCCGTCTTTGTTGTCTGAAATTTCTTTTCTGTTCCTACCAAGTTTTTTTACCCTCAACGCAGTCGATCCTCACAGTTTCTACTAAATTGTCCTACTCAGAAATTTCTCAGCAAATATGTGCAAAATCCAGGGGGGCGCACATGCGCCCCCTTGCGCCCCCCTCCGGACGCCCATGTCTCGAAGCGAAAGTCTTGTTCTCTTGTAGAAGCGGTCTCCACAGTTCTCGCGCAAACTGTCTTTAGTTTTGAACTTTTGACTGTTACAGTATCGCGCTATAAATTATTGTCCTGTGCCGAACGGATAACTAAACAAACCGGAAGTTTAGAAAAGCTGTGTAACTAGTAGGCTATTAATAGACATTGAAAGGAGCAGTTTTAAGTTTCTATTTAATTGCTTTATTTCAATTCTATAATTTCTATCAGTGCAAATATATCTTAAATGTCTCATAAAGAACCTGAAATAGTGAAATTTGCATTCACGCAATTTGAAATCCATGAAAAATAATATAAATGTCCGCTGGTGTAAAGCAAACATTAGCAAACCACTTGGAATATGATCAGTTTCTCAAGGTGAGTGACGTAATTTATGTCGCTAATATAATGGAACATTGTTGGTTTAAATTTTAGAATCATTTAGAAGATTACAGAATGGTTGAAATATTTAATATCTTTCTAGTTCATACAATTCAGGTGATCGGCTGATTTCAGTTACTTGTCCCTCCTGGTATTAGCCTTCAAAAGTTGAGAAAACAATTGTTTCGGGATTTGGTTCCAATGTTCATTTCACTCGTTTTGAACTGTCTTGAACTGTCTCGAAAATTGTGTCTTGTCTCGGTCTCGGTCTCGGTCTCGGACCCTAATGTCTCGGTCTCGATCTCGAAGTTTGGTGTCTCGTATTATAATACAAGTCGGAAAACAGTTACAAAAATTATTTAATTAGAATTTGAAATTTCCTTTTTAATTTTCGCGTCAAATTCAATCATTAAACTTATTTTTTCAATGTCCCATTTTAGACTTTCGTAGGCTTCTGAAAAGTTTCTAGACCCTAGGCACAGTGCCTACTGTGCATACTGCATAAAAAGGCCCTGGCGCCGCCTCTTGACCTTGGTCCCACTAAGTAGGGCCCTCTGGGTACCAGTTGCAGTATTAGATGGCGGTTACTTAAGCAATAAAAGCTGCATGTTATCTGCAGTTATACAATAAAAGCAGCAGCTAATAGCGTCCGACCTCGACCTATTCAAAAGCATCCAGACAAACTGTCATTGTAATAGTTTCTTTAAGAGTTAGCAGAAAGGTACATTATCATTAGGTAGAAGAATGCGCTTTGAGCAGATTCTGTAAACAATTTCACACTCTTGAAGATGTCACAGGCTAGGCCAACGCGAATATACAATAAATAATATATATGTATACCGGTAATATGCCTAATATTTATGGAAAAGCAGGGTAGGCCCCTAGGCCTACACATAGGCGCATGGTCCACGGTCCATTTAGTAGAGTCTAACGGCTAGAGTATTGTACCAGTTGAACAGAGACAAATTTCTCATAAAAAATGTGGATTGAACTTTCTGTTGTTGCTCCTGTCCGTGTCCCAACAACGGAATGTATGTCTTAGTGCGTTGTATTTTTATGCTTCGAAATTTCGCAGTTATTCATGATCAAAATGGAATGTTCATAGCACTCAATTCATCGGACATGCAGATTTGGCTGATATAAAAAATTAAAAATAGAATCAATTAAAGATTGGAAAATTATACTACAACTGTAAAAAATTAAAACAAAATGTGTACTGTTAAACAATCCCGCATAGCAAGCAGTGTACCGTTAGAAAGGCGGCCCAGAGCTGAAGCGAATGACATAGGCTGCTATAGGTTAACATATCTCTAAGGATAAAAAATTTACTAGTATTAAACGTTTTCAGGCTTAGCGACATGTCGCGAATCAGAGGAAATGGTAAAAAGTTAATAGCTACTTCAAACATGGGCATATTCTGAAAATTATATCGTTTTCTTCAGTTTTAAGTGCTCTTTCCAACGGTGTATTGAATGGCAGTTAATTAGTTTCGAATTAGAATATCGTACAAGAAAACCTGAAGTTTTCTCGAAAAAAAACCGCTACTTTTCGTATTTTTGGCCCTCCGGTGGGGGCGGAAGACATTACTATTTAAAAAAGTGTGTTGGACAGTTTTTGACCCCATGCCATTAGGCAACCTTTGGTTGCTATCACTTTTCGAATTTCTCATCTTAGTTTTTTCTCTCCACCCTAATTAATAAAGCCCTATTGCTTACTGATCAAGTTTCTGTTCTTAGTTGTATTTAGCTTCATACTGGCTAGCTAGCGTAGAGAGAGCTTCTGATTAGAAGTAGCATTCTGCTGTATGGGCCACATTGTTGGATAATCAGAAGCAAGACGATAGGCCTAAAGGAATCCTCACGAAAGTTATAATCGAAATAAAACTTCAATATCTAAAGCGCCCCTCATTACCCAATAAAATAACGCTTCAGTTGCAGATAGAAAACTTTGGTGTCCCTATCAACCTCAGTCTTTAAAATTGTAGGTGCAGTTCCACTCTGTTTCCCTCTGTAACCAGCACTTGTGAGGTACAATACGGCGCTTTATTAAGTGTCTGGAGAGTGGAGACATACATAAGGTTGTCCGGCGTCCGGCAAAAGGAGGACATGTCCTCCTTTTTAGTCTATGTCCTGTGTCCGGCAGGCAAAGCCTGGCAAGTGTCCGGCTTTTGCATGTTTGTTGGGTGTCAGTGTCACGACAATTCATCTACAGACTTTTCGTCTACGACACTTCGTCTACAGACATTTCGTCTACAAAGTTATTTGATATTGTCACTTTAGAATGGAAGCTGGATTGATAAAAAGAACTGTTTCCCTAAATGGAAGTGGGATTGATGAAAACATTCCTGTGTTGAAATAGAAGCTAGATTGATCTAAATACTTTTCCCGTAAATAGAAGCTGGATACCAAGCTGGATGAATGGATGAAACTAAGTTTCCATTCAATAGAAGTTGGATTGATGACAATAATCTGTTCAGTACTTAGAAGCTGGATTCCTGAGAATAAATTATTAGCACGTTTTAGCGAAACTATAAGAAAGCGGCCTCTGTTGATAGCCGTAATGGATACAGATACACTTGTAGGCGAAAAGTATGTAGACGAGTTGTCGCGGAACATGTTGATTGTTTTTTGTATTGGGCCATTGGCTATTATTTCATGGCAGTTTTTAACGACTTTACACGCCCATGTTGTCCCTAAGTTCCCTCGTGCCCTACCAGGTTTAACAGTACATTCGATGTCCTTTGCGGCTTTGCCAGCGTATTGTACCTGAAAGAAAAGTGTATTATTGTGGATGACGTGCAATTGTTTGACCAATGCTGCAATCTTGAATCAGTGATCATGCAAGGCAAGAATGAGCAGTTGTTTGAAAGTCTCCTGCATGAACAGTGGAGTTCCTTTATCCAAGATTAGGGGAGACCGGGGCTCATTGGGACAAAAATAACATTTTTCAAAATTATGATCAAACAATAAAGTCCATGAAAATTTTTTAACAGTTAGATGTTACTTTAGCATGTTACTCGTCGTTTGGTATAAAAATGGACAGTGTGTGATGATTAATAAACTCACAGTTTTCAATTTCTGAGAGGCCCCAACGTGTCCCAATGTACCCCATTGTTGGGGCACATTGGGACACTGTCTAGGCTACATTGGGACACTAATTTACATCTATCTAATAGCATATGCTTTGTCTTATAGAGTAATTTATTAGTGATTTAAGTAAACTAACTAGGATTATAGAATTATAAATAGGATAGCCTATTCATTATATTTACAAAAACTAGTTAGGCCTATCTATAAAAACACAAAAATGACTGCAAAAAGTTATGACTTTAATAATTGCCTAAAGGAAATAGGCTATATTTCCACACATAAAGTCTCATAAAATATCAATATTATGACTTTATGACTTTGAACAGGCCTAAGCTTAGGCCTAGAACGACGACTAGGTTATATTTGAAAAGTTTCTGTATTAGATTAATACTAAGCCTACTCATAGGCCTACAAACTAAAAATGGGCCTAGGCCTCCTGACGTAGGCAGGCTCTTATCTTGGCGCCTAAACCAGAGACAACTGCTTTATTTAAAACTCTTAACTGCGACAAACACTGCTGTAGGCCTCCAAAATTAACAATTGGTCTACAGGTCCTGCATGTTCCAGATGTGAAATTAATGACATAAATCAACACCACTGAGAGTGTAGGCCTATATTGAGGATGTTCGTGATGTCTTTCCAGCTGACGCCTGACGTTGGCTCTGGCATAACAAGTAGACCTACGACATTTTCAAGGCTAATGTCGGTTTGCTCTTTGTCGGGAAAGACAAACGACAACCTTTTTAACTTTGACGGTTGACGTAGGCCTACCATAAGTTTGACAACAAATAGGCCTACATTCCTCTGATGTTTCATATCGTATAATTCCGTATAATTATCAACTCGATTCTTCATTGTGTACTTGACTATTATGTACATTCCAGAAGTCAGTTCATCAACTGAAAACTGCATCTGCCTACTTTCATCCAAAATATATAGCGATAAAGGGTTTTGGTACGTTTAAAAATTCAGCTGCGTGACGGACCATCCTTTCCCAGTTCTATCGCTGCCTTCATTGTCGATGGATCAGTCAAGCCATGTCTCTGTCTGTCTTACTTTATTTCTTACCGTAATTGAAGTGTAAAGTTATAAATGCATTATAAACCAATCAAAATATTATTTATTTTGAAATATTATTTATTTCTGACTAGGCCTATAGTTAAGGTTTATTGTAGTGGTACATTGGATCACTAAGACGGGGTACATTGGGACGTTGTCCCAATGTACCCCGTGCATGCTGTCCCAATGAACCCCGATAGGTACTGGATTGTTTGAATCCATAAATGGTGGTGATAACAAGGTAATAGAAAAGTTTAACGGGATTTGATTACAGGTTATTTAGTAGCAGATTGAAATAAATTGACATCTTCAATGTCACTAGAATAGTGTACGTACAGCACGCTTCGAAATGCGAAGTATGGAATTTACTCGACCCAGCCATAAATGATTTTTTCTTACCTGCCTCATCAAATGGTAAAAAACTAAAGTTTTCTTTACATGAGGATATTAAACAGGAAAGAAGCTATGATCTGCCATAGATTATATTTCCCAAGAGTGAATGCAAGTGAAGCAAATATTGATGTCCCACTGTGCCCCGTGTCCCAATGAGCCCCGGTCTCCCCTACTCAAATGCAAGTTCTTTCTCAGAGATACATAAAATTTCCGAATTGTTCTTCTGTATTCCTGGACACAACTAAGCGTTCTAGAAGTAGCTTGCTACCAACAACGCTATATAAATCGTCGTAATTACAATTACAATTACAATTAGTGACGTAACTAGGAATTCTCGTTTTTAGGGGGCTTTAAGCCTTGAGTATGGCGAGTGCGGTAGCACGAGCCTATAGTGGGGCTGGGGGCTTGGTTTTTTTATGGGGCTTCAGCTTTGTTTTGGAGGCTTACGCATCCCAAGCCAACGCTAGTTACGTCCCTTTGCACAATGGCAACATTGAAAGGATTTTCTCCTGAATTAACGCTCAATGGACAAAGGAAAGAATTGTGTTGATTCTGTGACGGTACGTTATTGGTAGCGAGTATTTGCTGCGGAGAGTTGGCTCCTCATTGAAAAAGTGTGCGTAATCAAAAAGGTGCAATTGATTGCTTAAATAAATGCTTTGCAACATCATATAAAAAAGCCTCAATTGATTCGACTTCGTTTCCTGGTTACTTCGCAGTCCGGAGTGAAACATTCAATGCGTCCTCCTTTTCGGCTTTCTGTGTCCTTAAAGCTTAGGCTTTCTGTGTCCTTAAAGCTTAGGCTATTCGGCAACTCTTGACATGTATATCGTAATGCAATCATTGTAAGCGGTTCTAAGTCAGGATTTCTCTAGATAATAGGCCTACGTTGAATTTTATTTATTTGTTTTCTT
The DNA here is from genome assembly GCA_020284085.1 of Aporrectodea caliginosa. Taxonomy (NCBI): domain Eukaryota; kingdom Metazoa; phylum Annelida; class Clitellata; order Crassiclitellata; family Lumbricidae; genus Aporrectodea; species Aporrectodea caliginosa. The sequence goes on along the minus strand of JACEVL010000602.1, from coordinate 452,464 downwards.
GTGTAAGAAAATGCCGTTAATGAGAGATGACCTATTGGTCACACTTTAGCCGGAAACTTTTATGCAACAATTGCACTCATTGAGTAATAACAGAGAGCAAGGGCCGAAATTTGATTACAAATTAAATATGTATGTTCTGTGGGGTCTAACACCTTTATTTCTGTGTTTATACAGTAACAACCGAAGAATTTTTTGAGGCCGCAGTTGGAACAAACGTGACTTTCCCTTGTCAAACTGGCCAAGATAGCAACACTGTTGTGTGGCGTCATTATCCAATCGGTGCAAAGATAGCAAAAATTATCTATTTGAACGGTGCGGTTTTTGAAGCCTATCGAGACAGATTCAGAGTGACAGAGAGTCGCATTGGCGATATTAATCTTATCATATTAGGAGTAAGCCTTGGAGATTCAGCAAAATATACCTGCACAAGTGGACAACAGATCCGTTCATATGAACTCATTGTTCTAGGCAAGTATTACTTCAAACGCCTATCCGTGAGTGATTAGGTGAAAATATGAGTGCATGTGGGTGAATGAGTGACTACTGATTAATCAGCTACTCAGCCGGTTAATCAACTGGCTGAGTAAGGAAGAGAGTGAGTAAGCGAGTGAATGAATGAACGAGTTGGTGTGTGATGGGGGTGGTGAGCGAATTGTTTGATGGGTAAATATGTGGGTGGGTGTGATGGTTAGTCGGCTGATCAATCTGTTACTTAGCAAATCTGTTTAGCTTTGCGTCAACGACTTCGAACCATTTGTCTGTGGCGTTAACTCAAAGTAAACACTCGGTCTGTGATTTTAGAGTGTAATCATTTTTAAAAGTTCAATAACAACAGTAATTCAGAGTTTGACATAAAAGTCTGTACATTTACGAGTCTATCAACAACATCTATATTTAAAACTTTCAATTAAACACACACTAAACTAGCTGAACATAACATTTCTTTTCCCGCTACATCAGCACCGGGCATTTATATGACAAGTGCGCTAACAAAGCACGTTTGATAAAAACCGGCAGTTTAACAAAAGTGAGATTAAATAAGTTCTATTCATTTGTGAAGACACTGAAAGTAATGAGTCGGTTAATCATAATCTATTTCACTGAAATAGTTGCTCTCTGCTTTCAGAATTGTATCCGTCGCCTCAATCGTGTGCTTCCAATTCATCAGGTCTTAACATCATTGGAAGAAATTCATGCGGAATTGAACCTGATATTGTTCGCTTGAATTGCACACTCAGATATCAAGGGAATTTTCAACCTGTTTTGGAGTGGAAATCAACCATTGGAATTCCTGTATTTTCAGTACAAAAAACAATCGATAACAGAACAGCCGTGTCCGCTGTTATCTTGAAAGCTGACGAACAGAAGAGTGTAACATACACGTGCTTCATAAAATATATCAATACCAGCTTAGTTTCAAGTTTCAGCTGCTCACTGGAGGTCAATACTATTAGTAAGTATGATGCTTCTTTTCCATATTAGCCTACTGCAGTATTTAAACAGCTTAATAAATTGTCCTGTCTTATTTTGCTTTGTAATCTGAAATGTACTTTACTGGCTTCATTTAATCTCGATTACAGGTTAGTGATGTGAGGCAGAAAAATTGTCCGGAAAATTTCATATTTTTCCGGAAAATTTCGGAAAATTTCCAGTGTTTTTTCCGGAAAATTTCCCGATATTTTTCCATCAATATAATATTACTAAATAACAATTTAAATTTTAAATGCATAATAATGTTTAAACATCACTCACTTTAAACTGTCTTAAGTAGTTATAACTGATATGTTTATTCAATAGATGGCACTGTTAGAGCTTACTGTTCAGTGTGTTCACAAGGCTCAACAATTACAATACATTTAGGAATTAATTGGAATTAAACTTCACTGTTAATTTAGAAAAAATATTTTTTACGATTTAGGCTATTTTAGTTATGAAAATATGAGACAAAAACAGCAATTGATTCAATAGTATTACAGACACCATTTTAATACTGCAACAGATTAACTCATATGATTAATTCTTATGAGGCATATAATACTATTATTTTATGTCTGAAATATAATGTTATTGCTATTGCGGTCTGACGGTAATCTGCAGACCACTAATCTATTTTCAAATCTGCTTTTCTTGGTAAGTAGCAAAAGAAGGTGTTTTTTAGTTTAATTGTTTGTCTATGAGCTGTTGCCTTCTGTGAGTGGTGTATGGACTAAGGCAAAGCTGACTAATAGCTGAGCAGCTGACGAAATGTCAAATTGCCAGACCATATATAATATATATACTGATAGTTTATAACACTAACAACTTATCAAACTAGGCTACTCTAGCCTGAACTGCTAATGAACAGTCTTTAATGTTTATTTTAATTCTTTTAAGGTGAACGTTGCATGCATTGACAGAAATACTATAAATAAAAGTAACTTAAAAACAAATTTTCTAGTGTCATCTCATACTGAAAATCTGAGTTAAATGTATTTTTCCGGTTCTGCGGAAAATTTTCGGAAAATTTCTGGAAAATTTCCGCAAAATTTTTCCGCCCAAAAATATTTTTCCGGAAAAGCTACATCACTATTACAGGTAAATTTTGCAAAGTGCTACCTATAATACTATTTATCGTCTGTTCGGTTAATTTCATTTCACGTCAACTTAACGTAGGCCTACTGTATTCGACAAGTATTGGAGTGATCGTGGTAGCACTCTGTAGGCCTAGTTAATAATGTTGTAGAACAATGAACAATGAATGATACACGTCAAAGTACAGACACGTTTAAATCGCTTTGACTGCAGCTGAAGATGCTTGTTACTTACAGCGTTATTCAATCAGACACGTGAATATAGTCCTGATTGCGACACAGAATCTGTGCCGTGTTCAGTAAACACAACGACCGACTGTTCCTACACTTGGATTAACATCAAATCCGAAGAAATAGCTTCAGGCTCAACTTTATTTCTGAAAAATTACGAAGAAGGACAGTACACCTGCAAAGCTGATTGTTGGTTTCGTAAGAACCATAGATGCTTATTTGAGCCAATAAAAGTTAATAATACTTGTGGGATTCACGGTAAGTGGAATGTTTTAGTTGCCATCACTGTGATTGATATTTTAAGGCTGATAATGGAAGGATTTTCATTTCGGAAGTGCTACTTAGGTCTGGGGTTCATTAGAAACGCCTGATTAATGTTCTTTTCTGAGTGCGCTGATGATGTTTGAAAGATTTTCCTGAAGAGCATTATACTGGTTTTATTTGGTAAAACAATTACCTAAATATAGCAGGCCTAAGTAGTCTGTTGAATCTAGTGATCGAATATCTATTTCATGAAATTAGTAAATATGGTGAAATTCAGATCTTAAATTATGCAAAATAATTTGTCTGTAATTGTAATTTTTTAATACAGGGCCTCTTGAGGAAAAAGCTAATCGAATTGGCTACACGCCGACCTGACTATACAAAAAACCATCAGATAGAACTGTCATCATCAACTCAATAACATATTTATTATTGTATATTAATTTGTCGAATTAAATTTAGTAATCTTAATTTAAATACATTATTTTTAATATAATTTAAATATGTATTTGATGTTTCAGGCAAAAATACAGTCACTGGTGTCGGAGGAATTGTGGGAATTGTGTTTGGTGTTGTAGTAGCCGTAGCAGCAATTATAATTGCATCTATTTATCTGTACAGAAAGTTCTGGTAAATAGAACTGTTTATTATGCACACAGAAGTTTAAATTTTGTGTGACAATATTATAATTATCACAAATGGATTATAATTTACAAAGTAAATTTTTATTACCGAGTAGACTAATCAGTGTTTTAGAGCTGACGTGAAGGCTACTGACTGACTCCCTACTGATTGTCTGACTTAATTTCAATGCAACTTCCATCCGTCTTTTGTATAGACTCTTACACAATAACAGTGCTATAGACTCTTACACAATAACAGTGCCTCTGCCACGCTAAGTTACGATAAATTATAGCCTATGTATATGTTACAGGGAATGTGTATAATCAGGGAGAATGTGTATATACCATAAAATTTTCAGGGTAGATGCATATTCTCTGATTCACTCGGGGAATGTATAGGCTACATTCCCTGAAAAAACCCTGGGTATATACATATACCCTGAAAATTTCATGTGATTTCTATACACATACCCTGAAAACTTTAGCCTACAATAGCACATTAATCTAGATTTCTATACACATACCCTGAAAGTTTCAGGGTTTGTGTAACATCTACTGTTACATTTCACATATCTATACACATACCCTGAAAATGTCAGGGTAAATGTGTAACACTTACTGTTACATTTCACACAATTTGATAGGCATCTGCCGGTTCCAGCGCAGTTACCTTTACCTCCACACAACGATTTCATCTGAACCGCGGTTCACAGAGCAACTTCTTCATCTTGGAGACGTCAGCATCTCGCAGAAGCTCGTTCTCTCTGAGTTTTAATTTGTTTCTGACTTGGTTCTGTTGCCACTTCACCTGACGCTGGAGAGTTGTCTACGGTCGAAATATAATCTGCATGATGTCAACTACTGAGTTGATAAGCAACCTCAGCCGCGAGCTTTGTAGACAACGGACGAAGAGCACAGTATTTGGTCAGATGATTTTGATATACCATGATCCATTTGTGATGTCCACTAGGCATGGACTGCATATCAATCAGGTCCGCTTGTCCACGTGAGCATGGGCGTCCGCAGGTGGGCGCAAGGGGCGCATATGCGCCCCCCTGGAATTTACGTGTAGTTGCAGAGAAATTTTGATCATTTGGTTATTGTGATTATTACAACACGATTTTCAACGTTATTATCGAAAAAATACTAAATTCCCTAATTAATTATTTCAATTTAATCCAATTTGGAACTATATCTTTGCATGCTTAGGCGTATTTTTAAAATTTAACGTAGAGAGTTCTCTCTTGGTAATATGGAGGTTCATATTGGCAACCTCGAGACGGCGAAATGTTTTCAGTCGTATCGGCTAATTGGTATCGTATTCCCTTTACAAACGGCTCTTGTTGTGTTTAGCCGATCGGTCCGAGATAACAGATCCGGCCGGTGAACCGCGTAGTCAGGACGTTATATATATATAGACACACAAATATACAAACATATATAATTGGCACTGGCTGGTGACACAGTCTCTGACTAAGTGCAGCTTCTTCCCTTGGAAGTTAGATGCCAGCTAACACGATTCTGCCAGACTTTTAAACATAACCCGCTAGCTTAGGAACCAGTCCCAAGCCTGGATGAAGGAGGAATGCGAATCTATTGATCTTTGTTGTCGCACGGGTCGTTAAACTGAAACTTCTAGGCCTACTACTACCGGTACGCTTTGTGAGTCAGTCGGGCAGTGTCACAGGAACGGAATATAGGAACACTTCTGGACAATTTCGTTGAAACTGTGAGGGTCGACTGACAGTGACGACCGTTTATCGGGTCTTAGGCCTACCGGGCTTTTGTTGTCTGAAATTTTTTCCGATGTACACTCATCATACAAAGACGAATTCATAGATAGAGTGACAAATCAGTTTGGATAAGAACCCAGACGATTGCAATTATTATTTCAAGAATAAGGTCAGATTTCAGTCATATAAAATTTAATATTATCATAATAGTTTTTGACAATTAATGTCTATGAATTGTTTCGCATGTCGGGATCCGCGCCAGAGGATCGAGAGGTAGCCACAGCCGAGGGAGCGAGCGTAGCAGGTGGAGTGATCGGTTGCTTTCGACACCTTATATTTAGTCCCTCCATGTGACAATTACTTAAAAGTTTGCGCCCCCTTGAAAAATTCCTGCGGACGCCCATGCGTGACGTGAGCAATAATCCGTCATCACTCGTTATGTTGGCTTATGCCTACTTGACAGCGAATACATAAAACAAATAAATCAATGTTCTTGTGAAATGGAACAGTAGATGTTACACATACCCTGAAATTTTCAGGGTATGTGTATAGAAATCTGGCTTAGTGTGCTATTGTAAAGCCTTTCAGGGTATGTGTGTAGAAATCACATGAAATTTTCAGGGTATATGTATATACCCTGGTTTTTCAGGGAATGTATACATTCCCCGAGTGAATCAGGGAATATGCATCTACCCTGAAAATTTCAGGGTATATACACATTCCCTGATTATACACATTCCCTGTAACATATACACAGCGATTCTTAAGAATCTTTCAATTGTAAATGCTTATTAGGATATTTAAAAGACTCTATCTATACAACTTTCATGCGCGATAATCGATTTGGGGAGGGAGTGAGCAAATGCCCGCCAACGCAGGCATATGTTTCACGATTTCGGTTGCACTTGCGCCTCTAGCCAACTGAGCTCTAATAAGTACAATGACAGTCCAGTGGGGAAGATCAGGCAGCGAGGAAGAGATCTGGCCAATGACCAACGGCCCTCATGATATTGACGAAGTTGCTAGAAATTAAGTCGTTACCCATCATCTGAGCCATAGAGTATAAAAAGAGACCGATTTGCTGATTTTGAAGAGCTTTTTTATTAAGCTAATTTTGTTTTTCCTAAAATTGTTGATACCTAGAAAACGTTCCATCAAAGGTTGAAGCTTTTGGCGGTCTGTCCTCTACAGTTAACAATCGCTCTCAAATCTAACATCGGCGACTAGGCATTGGCCTAATAATGTAGCATTTAAATTGAAGTCGCAAAAGCTAAATGACTTGAAACTCTAAATCTACAAATCTAAGTTATTATTTTTAGCAATCATAAAAATGTACAATATCTCTCACTCCAAGTTTAAATTACAGGAGACTTCCGGCCTGCCTCTCGAGCGCCGTATAGCCTACTCACTTGTGCAGATTTTGACATTGTGTGCCTCTAAGAGCCTTTACCGAGCTATTTTATTTGGCCTAAAAAGGTTAAAATGACCTATCCTTACTATTAGTTACTAAGCTCTTAGTCGAAGACCTCGATCTTAACAAAGAGGACATTACTTTTCCCGAAAGCATAACTTCATTGCTGAGGCAGTTAACCGTTCGCCTTACACAGAATAGACAGCGTATCATCCGAGAGGACACACTCGGGAATTAATCAGAACAAATTTTCATTAGCATTAATGCTGAGACTATTTAGGCTGTCGGTCAAATGAACCGGTGAGCTGATTAGGTCTTATGGTGGTACTCTTCGCTCTAATTTTGATTCAAAATAGGTTTTTCCTTCAAACTATTTAAACCAAGTAACATTTTGTATAGACTCTGAAGTTTTCCTCTTTATTTGCCACACTGGAAAGTATTTGATCATTTTTGAATACCAACGTTTGGACGTTTCTGTAGGCCCTATTCTACTTGGCGTAATAGAGTTCGTTTAGCATAACACTAGGATAAGATACACAGATATATAGGGTAGTATTTGAGCAAAAGGATAGTACAAATAGCCAGATATGGGCTACGCGATCTTGCGACGATTCCAAAATGGCCTAATCCGGATCACTTCAAATGTTTCTTCTGATGATAATTTATAAGCAAACGATATCATGCATTTCAGCATTCTGTCAATTAATCAGTTCAGAAGTCTAAAATTTTCCGATAAAACCATTTGCTAAACTTATTACCTTTTCAGTTCATAATTATTTATTGCTCTGTTGTTTGATTAAGTTTTGTAAAATTGGCGTTATTTTACTTTTAGGAGGATTCAAGCGATTCAACGTCACATAGGTAGGCTAATATTGTAGCCTACCTTGTATTAGGCATATATAACTTACCAATATAATATAACGTAAAACAACTATTTCAATTTTTAAACTAGGCCTAGCTAGTGTTCTGGCAATTATTTGTATGTTCAATCATCCGTACAGTCGCTGCAGTGGCATTTATTTCTGTCTATCATCATGTCTATTATATTGGCAAGTGAGCACCTTTTCTTGAACGCTTTCGGAAAGAAACAAAACCACACTTAGTGCATAATGCCACACAGGGCCTAATTGAGAAGTTTAAATGAAATATAGGTTTAACCTAATAAATCATAGCGTTTGAATAAAGAGGCATAGAACAGTTTTAGAGCCTTTCAATTGGCAACCATGGTCCCATGACCGATATAAAATCCAAAATGAATACGTCTGAACTTATAAGCAATGCAGAAAGATGCATAGACTCTATTAATGTTAAATTCAAGACGAAAAACAGAAAGCGCTGTAGCCTACTGTTGTTGAATCTGATGAACCGTCCACGACGTAGGCCTACTCATACTACTCATCTATTACAATATTATTGCGACCGAAATTTATACGTATTGACAGGTTAATAAGTGGCATAATATGCTACACTGATTTTAGAGGCACAAGACGAACTCGACGAGCACGCAAACGAAAGATTGAACGAAGAAACAGATCAGAAAGAGGAGTAAATTCTTTAGAAAAAAACTACGGTTTTCTGTGAGTGTTTATGCGTTCTGATGTTTATTTTGCTTTGCAAATTCAATATATGTTTTTATAATCTATTAACGTAATATTTTGTCTGAAAGCAGCTTTAGCGCCGAAATAATAACGCGTAGGAAATCAATCCATGGTAACTTGTGCGCAAGACTAAGTATAAGAAAGAGAGTGAGACAGTGAGACACTACACATGACATTGTTAGCGGTCATTCAGGTCGTTGCAGTGCATATTTTAACGGATTTTGATATTGGGACAAAGTCTGCTATGACTAGTGGGTCTGGCGGAGCGTCGTTAGCTCCCCCAGCGGGGTCTGGGCGGTGCCCCAGCTGACAATGCATTGTAAAGAATTTGCTGCCAAATGGAGCCCATTGTAGCCACTTTATTTTACTAAGATTTCCTTTTTATTATTATTATGCATATTCTTATTTGAGTAATTCATAGAAGTTTGAAAATTTAACATAATTAGCTCAACCATACCACCAAAATAATTGTTATTAATAAATCAGTGACTGGCTGAGTAGATAAGACTGGCTGCAGTGGATTAAGTAAGTAAGTAAGTATATTCTTTAATAAAACCAATTGCATATCCGCACTCTGGTGTACATACATCGTAATCAATAGTTAATGTCAATAGGAGTATAACATTCCTGAAACTAGACGCAACTACAACAAACAAAAATAGGTTAGCTTCAGCAAAACCTTACGTGTAGGCCTACACCTGTTCCAAAGGATTGTAGGACATAATACCCTCCGGACATAATCCCCCGGACAAAATTCCCCCGGACAAAATCCCCCATGCCATTAGCCTTTTTCTGCATTTAATTAATAAACCTTAATTGTCCAGTTTTTGCTCATTGTGTCAATTTGTCTGCTATTTGTTAATGTCGTCAATATATAGATTTAAGACTTGTTATTGCAATTTAGATCGAAAGTTAAGACTTGCTAGTGTCATTTAGGTAAAATAAAAACACTACAAATAGGTACCTTTATGTTTTGTTATGCCCATAATCTCCTACCCTCTAACTTTAACGACTACTTTCAGCGTGGGTAAGATAGGCCCTATTCACACTTACTACACCGGGAGCTCGAGCAACTATCGTCCGGCGTTTGCACATTCAAACTCAAGTAAATTCTCAGCCAAGCATATAGGTTCCTCTGTATGGAATGAGACTCCCACTGAAATATGCCAAACCACTAATATGTGCATGTTTAAAAAGATGCTGCGCGCCCACCTAATAGGCCTGAATAACCGAACCGATCTTATTAGATAAGTTGTTAGTTAAGTTATTAGTTAATTAATCAATCAATCAATCAACATTTATGTAGCGCCCCTTGAAGATCCCTACTCAGAGGCGCTTCAGTTAAGTTCTCATGGATAATGCTAAACATGGTTAACAAACGATCTCTTTTCCTGAACTGTCCTACAGTCAATCATTGGTATAGGGCGTATAGCCCCCATGAGCAAACCTGAACTAAACAGCAATTCCAACCTCCTCTAGATATAATATTGCTACCTGACCCTAAATTAGCGGGATATTCATCCCTGCAGGGCCTCCTTAATTGTTACCCAAACGATGAATAGTGTTTAATTGTAAGGGTTAACAATAAAAAATGATGATTGATTGTTAACAACAAACTATTTTTTTATTCATAACATGCATCGATTCAAATTTCAGATAATGTTTCATTTGTTGAATATTTCGAATTAGAAGGTTAATAATTTGTAAACTGGCATTGAAACTAGAGCCTACCTGAGAAAAATCACCAAACTACTGGGACAAATCCTGAAACTACTGGGGTAAATTCTAAAACTATAGCACAGTAGTTGCAAAACAATTACTGGAAGAAGTATAACCCCCATTTGTCCCAGTAGTTCTACAGTTAAAATATGCACTGGGTCGTTGCTTTACTTTTCATGTTTAGGCTCGTAAATTTGTAGAACTTACCCCGAATACTAGCGATAATTCTTTGTTTGTTCGGACTTCTGTTGTAAAAGAGCCTATATTACGAGTTTATTTCCGATTCTTCCAAGGATTTTATGTGTTCTTAGGCGATATTTAGTCGCAAAGTAGCGTGATTATTTATTCGGACTGAGATGTGTATTATCTACTCAAACCTGAGAAGAGTTTACCGGTTTCCGATTCGGACCGATTGTACTGTTACAGTATGGATAGCATCGAACGTCACACCTTTGTATACCACCTGTAATCGGGATACTGGATTTGGTAACGGAAGGGCGAGATGAGTCTGCCATCGACAATCAATCGCAAATAACTGCTCGACAAACACCTTTCATGCAAATAATAATAATAATAATAATAATAATAATAATAATAATAATAATAATAATAATAATAATAATAATAATAATAATAATAATAATAATAGAGGAAATATTAGACAAAGAAAACGAACACAAGGATGAATCAACACGTGACATAACCAACAACAGGGAATAACACACTAGATCTTGTTATCTCAACAGAAGAGAACCTGGTAGAAGAAGTCACAGTGGGAGAAGAGTTTGGCACCAGTGATCACCCGATCATCAGATTCAGAGTTAATGGGGAGTACGAAAAAGAAATTGAGGCATACCAGATACTGAAGCGGTATAATTATTTCAAAGCAGACTACGACAAACTCAGAACCAAAATTCGAGACAAGGGATTAGCAAGAAGATTGGCAGACTTGAACCTAAATGAGCGCTAGAAGCATTTTGTATCTAGCATGAGAGAGGTCATTGAAGAAACAGTATCAGTTATGAAGAGAACCAACAAGAAGCGTCCCTGGGTCAATAAGGAGGTTCAGAAAGCAAGAAGAACTAAAAACAAAGCATGGAGAAGGATGCAGCAAATGAGACAGATAAATCTGGGTGAATTAGACGATTCCAAAGAGAGAAACTTGGAACAGGCAAGGGATAAATACATCAGAAAGAGGAATTCAGCAAAAGCAATAACCAGAAAAGCGATAAAGAAATACGAAGAGAAGCTGAGTCAAACATAAAAGGAGACAACAAAGTGTCTACAGTTACATGAGAAGTACCGTAAGCAAAACAGCTAAGACAAGGTGGGACCACTAAAGAACGGCCTGGGCAAGATTGTAACTGAAGACGAAGAAACTGCCGAGATGCTAAATAATTACTTTGGGTCAGTGCTCACGAAGGAAGACACGAAAACATACCAGAGCCAAATTAATTGTTTGAAGGGAGCTACGACCAGAGGCTGACAGATGTGTATAATCTCCGAAGCGATGGTGGTGAAGATGTTGGAGAATCTCAAAGAAGATAAAACTCCAGGGATAGATGAGATACACCCGAAGTTTCTGAAGGAGGTGAGAAATGAAATTGGAGCCATCCTGTCTGGCATATTCAATGAGTCCATCAAGTCAGGCCAAATGGACTGGGGAATCATCGTCATAATAATAATAATAATAATAATAATAATAATAATAATAATAATAATAATAATAATAATAATAATAATAATAATAATAATAATAATAATAATAATAGTAATAATAATAATAATAATAATAATAATAATAATAATAATAATAATAATAATAATAATAATAATAATAATAATAATAATAATAATAATAGCCAGACTCTGCAACACTACTGGGAGCGCCGTTGTCCACGGGCGTGGCCTTGAAACAAGCCCTAGAATCACGAGCGGAGGAGCTAGACAGAGCTCTGGCTTGACTAACCATAATAGCACGTCAGGAGGCACTTCTGATTCTCAGACACTCGCTGGGCACTCCCAAATTAATCCACACTTTGAGATGCGCTCCATGCGCGCATCACCCAGAATTGGCAACATACGATCAAATCCTGAGGAAGGGTCTTCAGAACATCCTAAACATAGACTTTACAGACACGCAATGGCAACAATCTACCTTGCCCATTGGGTTAGGTGGACTGGGCATTCGAAGGGCGTCATCGCTGGCACTTCCCGCTTTTCTAGCATCAGCCGCGGGCACCTCCGAGCTCCAGTCAAGCATCCTATGCATACTGGACAGTCAACCGGATTTGCATTACACGAATCTATCCACGCACTGGCAGACAATAACTGGGTTGTCGTTGACGGAATACTCTCCAGCAAATATACAAGCCAAATGGGACAACCCGATTCTTCAAAGAGAGCATTCGGAACTACTCCTTGCCACCACAGAGCTGAGCGAACAGGCACGCCTGAAAGCCGTGTCCTTCCAGCACGCCAGCGATTGGATGCTTTGTCTGCCGATTACTTCATGCGGCCTCAGGCTGAGCGATGAGGCCATCAGGGTGGCGGTTGGCCTTCGTCTAGGGGCCAACATATGCCAACCTCACATCTGCGCATGCGGCGCACTGGTTACCGCTAGAGGTACACACGGTCTGTCTTGCTCTCTGGGTTTTGGTCGAGTGGCCAGTCACGCCGCCATCAACGATCTGATCCATCGCAGTCTAATCAAAGCCGGCTTCCCAGCGATTAAGGAGCCACGTGGCATGTTGCACTCGGATGGTAAGAGACCGGACGGCACCACCCTTATACCATGGAGAGCGGGCCGAAACCTCGTGTGGGATGCAACGGTGGTCGACACGCTAGCGCCTTCCTACCTGCAGGCAACGGCCGTAACAGCGGGAGCAGCAGCAGAAATAGCGGACAACAGGAAAAATCAAAAATACCAGACCTTTCTGGACATACATGACTTCATCCCGCTGGCCCTGGAAACTTTAGGTCCCATTAACTTAAGAGGCCTTGAATTAATAACCGAGATGGGCCGTCATCTGACAAAGGCGACGGACGAAGTCAGAGAGACAACCTTTCTGTTTCAAAGACTTTCTTTGACGATTCAGCGCTTTAACGCTGTGGCCTTCGCCGGCTCTTTTGTTGACCATATGCCCGAGATGGAAGAGGGATAGCCCTTCCAGTTTAACACTAGATATTGATATAATAATAATAATAATAATAATAATAATAATAATAATAATAATAATAATAATAATAATAATAATAATAATAATAATAATAATAATAATAATAATAATAATAATAATAATAATAATAATACCAGTTACTTGTTTCAGCGCCTGTCGGTTGTGATCCAACGTTTCAACGCTGTTGCGTTCAACAGCACTTTTGTTCTTCCGGATCTTGACAAGGATGGCCACTCCAGAATTAACATTGATTATTAATATCTGACACCTGAGGGGTTATAGATACCTCGGGTAAAAATAATAATAATAAGAATAAAGGGCCGTCCATTACATAAACGATGTCACGCGATTTCGGCCGATTTTTTAACCCCATCCCCTCGTCATACGTCACAAATAGTAACGTTCCTTAACAATGACGTCACAAAGCTTAGTCTCCTAAAAGCTTATTTTCCATTTTGATTATAAAACATGTTTCAAATCACTTTTATTGTCATTGTAATAAGTATTCATCGTGGCACTGCACTCTGGTGTTGTTTTAAAGGAGAAAGTCACGTATTAAAACGGAGGCGTTGGAAGGCCGAAATTAGCATAAAATTAACTTGAAAATATTCATCGTCTAACCAGTTACTACAGATGTCCAGAATATTATTATAATAAATTCGGAACAGCTATATTATTGGTTAGACGATGAATATTTCCAAGTAGGCCTATTCCATATTTTTGTTGAGGTCTTTCTGTTATAACTTCGTTAATCTTCAATGGTTTATTGTAAAGACAAGTTTATTGAATTGCGCATAAGGTACATGTATGTGCATTTTGTGGAGGCTTTTTCAATAGGATTATCATTATGTTCACTTGAGCCGAATATAGTTTGAAAGTATGTTTATATGTTTTTAGTCTGTAAACGGACGTTTCGTCTTTATTCATGAAACTTGTCGTCAACGGTGAGCACGCCATTCACTGCTACAGCCGACCTGCCTGTGTGTACCTTCGCCTACTACGTTTGCTCTTCAACTCCGTCAGTGCCTTTCTGAGGAAGATGACGAAGCTATGGTAAAAGCGAACGTCTTCCTGTTGGCGGATGCTGTCTTTATTTACCACAGAGACAAGATTTGTGTGCTTTTGATCTCGTCAACGTAACATTAGGGCCGCCTCTTTACATGGTACCAACAGTGATAGAAGGTGTGATGACAAACTTACATTGACATTCGCCGTTTCTTACACTCAGTCCTAATTGAATAACGGATAACATTGGCTTAGCCAGTGGATCAGAATAAGGCAACTTTACTAAAAGTCATCGAGTCAACGGAACCTGTTCTTATTTTCACTAATTTTTCTTCCATTTGGTTAGTTATTTTAATAATGGGCAACGTTCTCTGTATTCATGATTTCGAGTATTTCTACACTACTATAAGTTTTAAAAGGCTATTATATAATCTATCTTTCACTATCAGTAGGCTTTCAAATTTTTTAAAGAAAAAGATGCAAAAACATTATGGCTCTGCAATCCAGTCACGGCACTCCACCGCAACTTCACGGCACCCTTGAGTGCCGCTACACCCAGGTTGGGAAGCACCAGGCTACACATTCGCCACAACTTATGCCTTCAGCTGAACTAGAAATTTTCTGATAAAGCATAAACCTCTTTCTTTTAATTTAATCAGATAACTTAGTATTTGCTACCATGTAAAGGGTGGCCCTAATTACAAGTACAGTAGTACTGTATAATTGAACTGCTGCGGTTGACAATAAAGTTGATTGACTGATTGATTTTTAAGCAAACGGGTCAAACCATTTTGACTTCGTTTGACTTACAGCATGTAGCAGATGTATTATTATTAATGTGGAATCAGTAATAATGTGTAAAATAATCCAGCACTGATGAGTGATGATTAAGATAACGAATGGAGGGGTTTAAGGTAATGGTAACACTCGGGCACGAAGAGGCAATGGACGCGGGATCGCTTCACGCTACCCTCCCTACGGAGGCTCAGCGAGTCAGCCTTTTCAATCTCCAGATAGCGTTGCAAAATGAGCAGTATGACGTTATGGGCGCCTTGCATGACTGCCAAACCGTTAAATTCGATTCCTGTAAAAACTCGTGATCATCCATTCATACTATGAATTGAAATAATACTGCGTACTTGTCAGTTTGAAAATTAGAAAAGAAATTTATTATTATTATTCTATGCATTATAGTTATTAAGACACTATTTATTCTCTTATTTATGACGAAATTCAAAATATAGGGGCCTACTTGCACTTGAATATTTATTTGATTTGATTGACTTTGATTTTTTTATAATTATTTGATATACTGTGAAAATTCTTAAAAACGCTTACATATCTTTTCTTACCTCCGGCACCTGTTGCTTTTTTGTATTTCTGTTTTACGATCAGTACCTGTAAGTGCAATGCTAAAATAGGGTTGCAAATCGATTCGTCTGCCATATTCGTGTCATGTGATAAAGGCATATGGACCTAAACGATGGTAGGCCACTATCTAATATCTTGACCAGCATACAGCATCTAAAAGAGACCCAGCGTTTGAGACCGGCATTTAAAAGAAGCCGGATTTTTGAACTAAATCATTTTTACACTTTGGTTGGTGTTTAATTGCGACCCAGCGCTTAAAATTAGTGTAACGATGTGAAAGATGGGCTTAGTGTTGCTACATTATTAATAGTCGGCACTGAATAAGCGGGACATTTGTCCTTCCTTTGGCGTAGTAGGGCCTAAAAGAGATGCTGTTGCTGTTTTTGATCATGGTTGGTGACGATGAGGAGGAGGAAGATTCTGCACTCCCAATGAACGGCCTACACAATCAATTGCATCAGAATTTTGGCAAAAATAGTAAGGTTGAATATTTTCGGACTCGATTCTTGTGGAAATAAGTCACATCCAGCATTTATAATGACGGCAGATTTAATGGAATTAATTGACTTAAATTATGATTTTGTCTTTTTTGCTATTTTAGTTAAGATTGCATACTCTTTTGTTAGTGCGATTTATTAGACCCATCTTATGTTTTTTAGTTTGTTTGATTTTGAGCCCAAGGCTTATTCCTATCTAAGTATCGATTGGCTGTCTTTCTTTTCCTATCCGTATTTTTTACATGTATAGGTGTCCCTATTTTAGCGGGAGCCGTGATCCCTTCTGCGCATCCGCGTAGCGCATTCATGTCAAATTGTTGCCTTATTGTTTCATTTGTTGTTTCGTCTTCTGGTGGTTACAGAAATAAATGATTGCTAAAAAATTCTAAAACCATATCACAGTCGAATTAAGATCAATGCGATGGCAGATTAAGTAAATCCTGTATTTTATCATTTGTACTGTGTTGCCGTAAAACATCAATACAATTCTTGCTATTAATTTTGACAAGCTTAAACCAGAATAATGCTTTTCAAATAATATTTGCATGGTGTTATTTGCGGTGCATATCAATCATGTATAGCTTTTCACATATTTTGTTGTTTTAGGCTACTATAACTATAATTATTAGTACGGGTTTGATACTCTTCTGTATAGGGACCCTCTGCAAGTCCTTCATTCACAATTCCTCAGCGTTATGCTTGGTCATTAGATAGTGGCGCTTAATAAAGACGTGATAATAAAAAAATACAAGTGTTTACATTTCTCCGTCATACGTCTACACGGAGGTGGTCTTGTTCATCGAGGCGCCACATTTTCATGTCACTTGCTTTCTTGCTTTAAACCAACTAACACTAGTGGTCACAAAAACAGCACTGTACATTTCTGCACATGTAGATGAGATAAAATACATTTAATCGATGCTCTATGAACAGGGATAAAGTATCACACCATTCTATGCCATAGCCTACTGTTGCACAGGGCCTACTATCCCCTGTAAGCTGGAAGCAATTCCTCCCCCTTTGCTCAGTGTCATCGCCACAATTTCAAAAGTAGTATGGGATAAATCTTTTTTTGGGGTGGTCCGGGAGCAAAAATTTCCGGAAAATTTTATTCTTTCTATGAATTTCCGGAAAATTTTACTTTTTCTAGACCCAAAAATGTCTGATGACATTTTAATTTTCCCCTAGCCATAACTTTTATCCCCCCTAGCCTCAATTTTATCCCCCTTAACACAGCATTTCTTTCCCCCCTGGCACAGATTGGAAGCAGTCTGCTTCCATCCCCCTGTAGCCTAATATTAAAATATTGCCGTTTAGCTTAGTCGAAGTTGGTTGAGAAGGCCTTACGTTTTAAAAGTGTTGTTGAAAATATTGACACTGGACACATGGTAGTAAATAGATTAAAATAATATTGAAAATATGAGTCAATCCTGTACAACAAATTCAATCAATCCTAATTACCTAGAGTGGCGTCTTAATCTACTCTAAATAGATTTTATGAGGCTTATCTGATTTCTATTTGTGCATGCACGTCAATCCCATGTCAGAATGCATCGTAGAAGTATTAGTTTTATCTTCCGTAGTCGTCGATTCTCGTAGTTCAGTCACTGGCATCGAATACGTCCAATTCTTCGTCGTCTTCGAAAGTTAATGAAGCGTCGGAATAACCTTATCCACACGCATAAGATCGTCTCACAATTTTAGTTCCTCGTAATCCGCAGTCCGATTAATTCTAAGTTGGATTCGAAATGACAATCTCACGACAATAATCCCAGTAGAAATGATAGTCCTTCCTAGCTTTCGCAGGAACGAATGACTTCGAATTCTCACTGTCTTACTCCGTTAAACGATGCTGTGGCTTCACTTAATATCTTCCAACAACATCCGCAGAATCAAGAGTACGTTTGGATCCTCACTTCGATCGTAACGCCTTAAACCTTTATCTCACTTCGATCGCTTCTAACTAAGACGATCTATAAACATCCCTCGCAACTCAAACGACGCTGCCAACTTTTTATTCTTGGCAATTCACCATCTTGCAAACTTCCTCTTCACTTCGAACGTCCCAACTGTCATTACTGGTTTCAACCGTCCGTGTGTTTTCCTATTCGCTGAGCGTCTCTGGTCGCTTAGCAACATAACACATCACGTGATACTTAAATTTACATTTTAAAAGCCTCTTCCTTAATCTAATATTATATTCATTTATCGCCACCACATTTTATATATCGCCACTGTAATTGTCTAGCTTATTCTAATAATTATATTAATTAATTAGTTAAACATGGCATTTGATAAGATTTATTCGCTACACCCCCTACGTAGTAGGCCCTGCTGTTGCATAGACTTAGGCTTACATGTCTCTCTGCGTAGGTGCGAACGAACAGTAGGCCTACAGCAAACAAACACCATTGGAGCTTAGATATAGATTTGAAAAATTATGGTGGCATTTAACTTGTGTCAATTACCATTATCAGGTTGAGCTACCTTTTGCACTCAAAGTCGTTTATAATAATTATGAGCGATCTATAGTAGGCCTATCTGTAAGGTGGAGCTTTATAACATTGACTATTCGATTGTTGATAGAGGAACTTAAAATTATATACTGGTCTAACTTTTCAAACAGGATTGCCATTTCTTATTGAAAAATTGTTATGATAGTAAATGTAAGCTTATTACATGTAGGCCTAGGGGAGACCGGGGTTGGATGCAACAGGGTTGGTTGCAACACTATCGCTAGTTAAGCGCTAAATAATAGCAGCGTAAAATCAAATCATCTACTTTGTAAAGATTATATTTTAGGTCAACGTGACTTAATTTCTTAAACTACCGAAAAAATAAAAAAATAATTTTCGGACATCAAAAGTAAATTTGGCGATTTTGTGCTTTTTGGTAATGTAGCTCAATGTTTTGAAGCAATTTAGTGCTGTTTGGTGCCATAAGTTGAACAAGGAATTGGGCTTCAAAATGCATTTAGTCATTTTATTTAAACCAACGCTGTCGATAAAATTTTTCTATAACAATGTCTATGCATTGCTTCGGGGTTGGTTGCAACATTTTAATCGGGGTTCGTTGCAACATGTTGCAACCAACCCCCATGCATTTATTTCAATTAATCGTGTTCAATATAGACCTGCTCGTCACAATTAGCGCTATCACAGACACTTGAACAAAGCAGCATTAGAGGGAGGAACTCGCCGACAGAGCAGTTACAGCTTCTAAAAAACGAAAAACCGTACCAGAAACATAAGAACCCTAGATAAGTCCCAGTGGACCAAAGAGAGTGACTAAGCCTCAGTCCACGGTCAGTCAACCGGTGCCTAGTCAGTCGTCGAGCGTCACCAATCAACCGTGGCATAGCCAGTTGTCGAGCGTCAACAGATCAACCGGTGCCTAGTCATTCGTCGAGCCGAATATATTGTACAAACAAAAGAAAAACAAAACACAACATGTGCATGTTAAAGACGAATTTCAGATAAGACAGACAGTGAGGAATCTGACAGTGATAGAAATGATGACAATGATGGAAAACGTTTTTGTGTAGGCCTACGAGATGGGTCATCTGACAATGTCGATTATCTGTGGAAGATGATGATTACTCTGTACGACATGATCGTTTTAAAACAAGGTGATTACGTGATGGTCAAACTTCAAGGACTTAAAAAAATACAGCTCAATTTGTGGCTCGTATGACCGACAATTCATCGTCGGATGATTTAGAAACGGAGGTCACATATTTTGCCACAAAATCGACTAGGCGTTCATTCATTTGATGATAAAGAAACTGTTCTATTTGTAATTCCAGAAATTTCAAGAACATATCCGTTTCCAATAGAGGATAATAAGGAAGAAACTGCCTAGTCCGTCAATAATGGCACTAAGCGAGCCAGTAGACAGATAACATTATCATTTCCTTTTCTGGTTATAATTTGAAGGCTTGAAAAGCTCTGAAACTTATAATGAAATCTTGAACATAATAAGCCTAGATAGGTAGAAGTAACCTCCTATGGGAGATATAGGTCTATCGAATATTTATATCGGACATGCTACAAAACGATTATTGCAGCAAAACAGTTTAACATCTTGATTGATGCTTTTGATTAGATTTAATTTTGATTTTCTTCAATTTATTACATTCTTATATATTATGTAGGCAAGCCTCGGTAAGCCCTGGGCAATGCAGCCTCAGTTGAATAATTATACTACTACAATACTGTTGCAACCTTCCCCCAGGGTCGTTGCAACCAACCCCGGCCCGGGGTTGGTTGCAACACTTTGAAGCCCTCTGTTCAGATAGCTATTGTGGTTATATCCTTGGTCACTGAGATCGTCACTATAGTTTGTTTTGGAGCTGAGATATAAAGGATATATATATATGGGCTAAAAATAATGCTTGTAGGTTGTTCCAAAAATAAAAAAAATGGCACACGAAAATATGAAAACTGTTGCAACCAACCCCGGTCTCCCCTACTTGTCTAACAAAATAATTGTAAGACGCTGACAATTAACTGTTCCCACTGTAAATTTTGATGCATTTAATTTTTTTAATTTTCAGAATATGATACTTTTTATCCAAGTTATAACAAGAACGCTGATCGATTTGCTTGATAATTTGAACTTGTTTTTATTTTAAATGTGTGGTTTATACAATTATTGTATTTCATATTGCCTTACTCCCAAAATTCAGAAGTGCACACGACCATACGAAAGAACATTGATGGTGAAGAGCAATTGTCAGTGAAGGACTTTCTCGAGGTCCCTACACAGCAATTGCGTCGGTCGAGACTCGAATCCGTACTCTCCGCGTTACAACAGGCCAAGCCCTGTAACCAATCGGTCACCGTGCCATTATGCCATACGTTTGTTTGTCCAAGAGATTGCTTTGATTACTTAGCTTACTTAGATGGATTCTGTATTCCTTTAGGGCCTTCTTTGTTTGTCGTTGAGTTGGAATGTGGGATTCTGTATTCCTTTAGGTCCTTCTTTGTTTGTCGTTGAGTTGGAATGATAAAAAAATTATGTAAATCTGATGATTCTGTTTGATTGGTTGCAAAAAATAAACGTTTTGATTGATATATTGGTTATTGATTTCTAAAGCCTTTCTTAGCTCTCTTTCTATTTCAATCAATCAAATCAATCAAAACTCTTTTATTGAAGTCAAATGAAAACACATAACATTTCAACATAAAATATCAGGATTTACCGCAAGAGGAGTCCCAAAAGGGATCAAGATCCCGCTAACTAGGGACACCTAGAATAACATTTCAGAAATCTGAATTAGCTAAATCCTTGATAAACAGTGCAACATCAAGTTTCGTACAGCAATGCAAATAGTATAGTACATATTACACAGTAAATTATTAACTCGATTCAAAACACTATGAAAATATTTAAAAAACGAAAACCTTAACCTTTATTTACCCACTATGACTTTTAGGTGGAATTTTGAGATGACCCTTAGATATATGTTGCGTGTTGATGGTATTAAAACAGAAATGACAAGCTTTTAGTGATTTTTCACATTTAAGGTCATTTTTTGGGATGTTCCAAAACTGGAACGTTGGGTCATTCCCACTAGCATTTTTTTACAATGGCAGTTCAACATGAATAAACGATACAATACTGGGTTATGCGCAATTTATTAAAAACCAGTTTATTTAAAGGTATGAAAACTTTCAAAACAGTTCACTTGAAGTATTTGGAGGCACCTGACACACTTTTGGTAGTGTTTTTCTTCAAAAAATTAAAAAACAACGAACCTGACTAATGATAGCAATGTATTGCTCGATCCCATCGCAATGTGTCATGACAACCTTTGACGTGCCTGAGCACTTTTTCACAGGATTTACAGTATTGATAGCCTACTGCTGGAACATGCTACTACATTGTTATCTGACTACCTAACAACAACAATTTTGGCATAACATGTGTATTCAAATGTACCTCTTTCTTGTTTTGCAAACATTTTCTTGTCATTCAGAGATGCTGATCCGGTTCGACCATCACGGACGTAATGTCCGTGATGGTCGAACTGGAATAGCACCTCTGAATGACTGCTGCCCCACACCTCAGCTTATACAGAAGACTGTAACTAGTAAAATGATTGGCAAATAATAGCATGTGATATGGTTTTCTGTGATGAGTCAGGCAAAATTCATGGCAACGCGCTCACCAAAAGTGGCTTACGTGGGTCGCCTACTCCTGTCACAATAAATTGTTGCTTGATATGGATGAACTTCCTATTCATGAATAAGACATACAGATCTTATAACTAAATCGGATTGGCTTTCCTCTTATAGACATCTCTAACCCATGATGTCCATAGTTAGGCACCCACCGACTCATAAATGCCAAGTTTGAAATGAACAATTCCAAATTGCAAAGATTTGTGTTACTGATCATATAGTGCACACTCTGCCATTAGCCTATAAGAGAGATCTCTTGTCAGCTGCATGCATGGCAGTACATCCTCCTATCATGAATTTAGACATTGCAGTTGCTATTAAAGTGCATCAGGTACTCAACTGTGTTGCAGTTATTGGACTATTTTCTAAAATTCCAATTTAAAATATGTACTAATTATTACAAAATCAGTGTTAAAACATGGGCATATATAAGAGGTTTTACGAGGTGGAGTCACCCTAAATAAATTGTAGACTTTTTTCTATGCAATTATATGGCAAATACCAAAAACTGAAATTTTTCGACCATTTCCAATGGAAACCCCAGAAAACTAACCCACCCACCCCGAAATTTTGTCCTGGCTACGCCCCTGGTTAAAATTAAATTAAATTAAACATAATATTAAAACAAATTAATGATACATGCAACAATTCAACGGTATATACTGGCAAATTATGAACAAGGAACACAATCACCTCATATTGGAATTATACTAATGAGAGTGCACCAACGTTCCAAAAATGGAACATGCTTCAAAACTGGTTTTTTCCTTCTAGACTCTAGAGTTTTGCTTCTTTTTCAGTAATTTTGATTTTTATCACTGACTATAATAGATATCAATCAACAAAATACAACGTGTATCACCTGTAAAATTATGACACAATTATTTAGGCCTATTTCAACTTCAAAAATCACAAAATTCGTCAAAATTACGCATCTGTAGCACAAAAATAAATTAAGTCAATCAGAAAATTACCACTGTTTTACATTCTCCATTCTTAGATCTTTCATTTTATTGCAAATATAATAAATTTACCAAGGCAGAATTATTTTTTAACGTTACAAATTATGTTCCAAAAATGAAACGTTGGTTAAATAAAGGTTAACTAACAGTGAAAAAGAATATCCGGCAGGGTAAGTTATAGCTAATTTCCATTAATCAGATAGGCATGCAGCATTTTTTTAAAGTGCCGTAGGTGGGGGGGCACAACGTATGTGAGAGGGAAGCATGTTCCAGTTCATGTTTCTTGACTGGTAAACTTCTCTCAGGGCTCTGCTTTAGATGACACTTTATACCGAGCACACATTCATTTTTTGTCCAAATGCTGATGAAAATCTGACATTTACAAGCCCGATGTATAGCAGAAGAATATTTTTCTTGGCGGCGAAAAATGCTGCAGACATCTAGTTGTTAAACTCTTTGCATCCCAATGATAAATAACCGTCTGTGGGTACACCCCTGGAAAATCCAAGTCGTCTGGCCCAGCAGCAGTTTCTGAAGAGCGATTTGCCGAAACAACACTGGTTATTTCGTGGCATTCGACAGCAGCAAATTGCCAATTAGTTGTACGCAAATGCCGTGCATTCATTTTTAAGTTTTAAAGCTTCATTTATAATAACTATTATTCATGTAGGGCCATGTAGGCCAATACAAAGACCATACAACAATTAGGCTACCAAGAGAGTTGAAGAGACGCCATTTTTGGCATTTATAATTTCTAAATTTGTAAAAAAAATTGCGATTGTTTTTTTTTTAAACCAAAACACCATAAAACCAAAAAAAACAAGTTTTTAAAAGCTCTGGACATTGCTGAAATACGGTAGTCCTGTGTAAGTATGTAATTAAAGATCAGACAATTGGACATAATTTGCGTGTGGGTTTCACGGTTTTCCAACTTCCTGTCAATTCTTCTCAATGCACCGGAATTGAAAGTAAATTTTGTTTGAGGAAGGCAATGCAATACTTTTTTTCGAAATGAAAGTTGTTTTCTTTGGTTTTTCTTGGTTTTTTTGGTCTTTTGGTCTTTTATCTTTGAGATTTTCTTATTTCGGATCATAAACTCATAAAATGGCATAATACCGTGCAAGTTAATCACCTGCAAAAAATGAAATTAACTAGAACCGTAGAACCGTAGAATGTCATAAAATGAAGTTAGGCCTAACAAAGACCATACAACAATTACCAAGAGAGTTGAAGAGACGCCATTTTTGGCATTTATAATTTCTAAATTTGTAAAAATTTGTTTGGTGTTTTTAAACCAAAAAACCAAAAACGAAAAAACCAAGTTTTTAAAAGCTCTGGGCATTGCTGAAATACGGTAAGAATTAACTCTGCCATTCAATACAACTATTACGGCTATAATCGATCCCTGTAAGCAGTTCAACTCAGGATATAGAAAATCAGATCTGGCTACAAATGATAAGACATAATGCGACCTGATGCGATCTGATTCAATCAAAAAAAACCTAAGCTATCCCTGCCGGTAACTGCATGGGCGTCGAGAGCCAAATCGGGCCCCGGGGCAGACATAGCCTACATCAGGGCCCCTCGTTTTCAATATTAAGTCCAAGTCTGGTGTAAGCCTGAAAAACGCTATCAAACTACATTTAACGAATAATAATAAGGGTAATAATAATAATAACAGAGCTTTTTTAGTGTGCAGTTCTACACAAAAAGGGCAGTTCTAAATGAATTTGTGCAGCTGTAGAAGCATTTTTGTGCTGTTAAAACTAGTTTTAAAATGTTCATTGTCATCCGATTTGGAATAATTCACTATGGCTCTTTAAGGGGTAGTGCAGTTCTAAACATTCCTTTAAGGGGTAGTGCAGTTCTAAAAATTCCTTTTAATAGACCTGAATAATAATAGTAAAAGTAGGCCTAAATGGGAAAATCAATTTCTGGTTTAAACGGTCCATCTATGCCTCTAATTATGAAGAAATTTACAGAAATTTAATATGAAAATGTGATTATGTGAATGTGATAAATGATTTGTTAAATGACATTTACAGCATTATGATATCCAATTTCAAGAGGTGCACGTGAATGGCTGTGTTGCATTGTCTACATGGACTACGTCAACAACTCGCTCTGTAGCCTGCCATGATCAACTCCACGTACATCTACTATCATACTAGCAACGATATTGTCAGCTTGATTTTGCTGCTTCATACGCTTTTGATGAAATTGAAAATGCAAGGCTTTGAAGGATTGTTTGTCTCTTGTTTGCATTCCTGACTTTCACCAATCTTTCTTTCCTTTATTGAGCTCCAGATTTCTAATGGTAATTCATCTTCTAATTCGTTATCAACTTAATGAAATTATAATATTATAATATCACATATTGGTAATTTGATATCAATTATTTATTGTGATAAATTACATCCAGCTGTATGTTAAATATTATTTATTTTGACAATAACTCAAATTTCAATTCAGAAATTTATATCCAGTACAAATTGTATGCCTCCCAGAAAACGAATAATCAATTCTAGGCCGAGCCGCCGACTGCTGGTAAATCTCAAAATAGGCCCACTTATATTAAGCAGTGTTTTTCAAATTCAGTTATTCAACTATAACGTGGCCTAGAACTTTGCATTACGCACCCCAAAGGTCTAATGCAAAGTTCTTGGCCACGAATCCGATTCTGGTGGAGTATACAGTAGAATTCAGTCAGAATTTGAAATTTGTCTGCATCAGTTAACTTTGCATCAGCAGATAGTCCAAAACCATTCTGATGAATGATGACCAACATCTCTTACTGTGTTCACTCCTAAATCTTCTGACTGAGCAACTGTGACTGTTAAGTTTCACAGTTATTAAATTGTTTTCGTTAACAACACTGCTAAGCTTTTCAGTTCCATTTCCACCATCACATTCGTTATTGGCTTACATTTTGGTAAAGAAATTCAATAGATCTAGTACCTCATTTACTTCATTACCTAGCTATTAAATTGAAGCAATTAGACTGCAATAGGCCAAAACCCACAGGTTTCTTCCGTTTGAAAGAAGTTTTAGACATTTCCGGGCCCTTGCCAGGGCCCCTGCCATGGAACCGGGCCCCGGGGCAGCAACCCCACCTCTCATCGGCACTGGGTAACTGTCCAATCCACTCCTTTCCTATATTCTCCAATTCAATCGATTTCAATTCAGTCCAATCCAGTCTAGCGCTTAGGTATACTTCTAATGAGTTACATATTTATAAATGATATAAACCGACGCCAGTGTCTTATAACGCCATACGATTTGGATAAACTTTTCACTGATGGTGAGGAAAAGTTTAAATTAAAAATCATCATTCAATCCAGAACCGTTCTCTTACATCTTACAGAAACTTTTAGACCTGCCTCTATAATAGGCTATATGCAAGTAGGCACGTATTAAATTTGGAACGAATTGCTTTCTTTATTGAAAGAACTATCTAAATATCGTTTATTGATCATGTTTGCCTATTTCTTTTGATGCTGGCATCTATGACATTTTCAATCATCTATTGGTATTTTTAAGAAATACTAATATATTATAGTAGGCCTATATATCAGTTTCACACATGAACAAATTAAAACTGCGGACTGTAAGACTGTATTATCTGCAATGAATAACAGATAGCGTTGACTCAAAAATTCTAAGCATGCCTAGCATAAGCATCTTTGAATGACAGGGAACTTGAGAATATAGTTATTGATCAACTACGGTTACCTAAAATGCAGAGAGTATTATATTCTATTTATTAGAGATACGTTAGTCATTAAACACGATCAGGCGATTCTTTATCCATCCATCCTTTGACTGACACAACTATTATGGCTTCTGTTCGTGGGTTTTTGGTTGGCATAGAGGGGGCTGCAGAAGCCGACGTGAGGAATGCATAAACATTTGGACGTACGAAATCGCGTTCAAAACGATGTGTGTAGTCATTTCTGTAGAATTCTTGGCTGAATTCATTTTGCACTAAATATCCAGAAGTCGGATAAGAATGGCGACGTTTGAACGAAGAATGATTAGGATGGCAATCAAGCAGGTCAAGGTATTTGTGTCGCTGAGAAGAACATCTGAATTCAGTTGGCAATAAATGCACGCATTTGAAATGAGGATCATGTGATCTGCCGCGTGGAAGAGTACGATAGTTCGCTAGATCTAGGTAATCATGGACCCGCGACAGAGGTTTGAATTTATTTGTCACTAAAGCATAGGCTCCAGATTTATGATCAATTAAAGGGTTACAAACAGATGGATGAGTAGAATTATAGCCGACAAGATCCAGATACATATCTCTCATTTCATTCGGTAAAAAATACCCAAAAGTGAAATTAGTCTCTTGGGATCTGACTGGTATCTGTGTAGACCAACTCTCTGCAAGATCCAGATAGGCCTAAGTAGTTGCGTAGCTCGATTCATTTGATGCCAAGTTATGGAAAGTTGATTCATATTCAAAGGCATTTTTCCGTGACTGAAGAGTGTTCACTGGCACAACTTCATAATTCGCTGCGGCCTGCTTCTTCTTTCTTTCAGCAATAACTGCAGTGCTTGCAGTCACAGCATAAGCTTGAGCATGAGAAAGTTTGTTGGTCATCGATGATGTGACATCTGGTTTCCTGTAACTGGTAGGTATCTCTCGTGCTGTAAATTGTGGCTGAAGATTTAGATTCCCAGTGTTTACGGCTATAATACGGGAACGTTGTGCACAGATGCATGTATTTTTCGCTCTTTCGACTGCAGCCTTCTGGCGCATGTAGGCCTACAACGCTGCAACAATGAATCATTTTCACAGGGAGCAAAATATTTGTTTACAAATCTGCTATATAAGTGATTAACGTGTATCAGTGTCAATTTAAAAATATTTTTACATAATTGGTCTAACATTTAAAATGTCTGCACAGATAAAAACGAAGTAATGGTAAGCGAATAAAAATTTACTCTGTCGTAACTTATTTAAATTATTGAATAATATTGAGAACTGCTAAGAGAATGGTTTGTGCTTGAAGTGATGTCCATTAATCCGAATGACAAACAAAGCAAATTTATAAATGTCATTTCATTAGTAACTTGCCCTTAATATTGGGCAACCATTGATTAATACCGAGTTTATTTTCATGTAGGCCTATGCTTTGTCTGTACTTTAGGATCGGGCACAACAAGATTGAAGCTGTTCAGATGCTTTTCCAAATAATCCTGTTGTGAGGTTGTGTAAGGAAACTAAGCTAAATTGATTGATATACGAGAAGAAACAAGCATACATTCATATTGGAGTTGACAATTTGTAATAGCGGTCAAAATACATAGCCTACCTCTAATTCGTATAAATCCGTAAGTAATTATTGAAACGCTGATGAGCAAGGTAGCCAGTGCTATACCAGTAATGATTAGTTTATTTTTCATTCCATCTGAAAACAGTGTATGCAGTGTTAGTCTTGTGAAACTGAGGTTGTTATTTTGTTAATGTAACCGGTACAAATATTGTTCTGTCAGATAAAATTGCAACTCTTGGAGTCACTCTGCTAATACTTTGAAGCCACATGTTTCTACTGTCTCTAAAATCGCCTTCATCCATCTTAGAGCTCTTAAACGCATACGTCCTGCTTTTATTTTATTACCTCTATTGCTGTTGCTTTTATTCTGTCAAGATAGAGTTATGCAATTTCCGTTCTTTGTCATACCTCTTCTCATGGCATTAACAGATTATCAAGGATGCAGAACTTTGCGGCACATCTCGTTTATCATAATAGCAAACTTTTCCGCTGATCTTCGGTCACAACTCCATAGAGTTGTCATAACTCAAGGCGCATCGATTTGCAAAAGGCTACTATCATGCTAAGCAGACTACTTACCTCCCATCCGCAATTGGCAATCACGTCCCTACCCTACAACACGCTCCAACCTTCGGTGCACGTGGTTCTAGCTCAGCCTCATCCACTGTCTTGAATAAAATACCTTTACATAATTATGAGGCCAGCCCTAACAATTTCATCCTTCAAGTGACTACTTAAAACTATCTATTTCGGGAACCCATGAGTCACTTAGCTTCCACCCTCGCTTGTCAATCTCCACTCCACATTGCAACTGACCGTGCCTCTGATTCAAATTTGACGTCTGTCCCGTTAATCTCATATTATTAATTATTTCATTTTTTAAAACAGAGACATCTTGAAATTAACTGAAAAGTCACTCGCACGCGTATAACACTATGTAGAACTTCAATTTGATTTTATCCTCACCATTTCGACATCTTCCAAGATCTCCAACCCATTTATCATTTATGCAGGCGAGATGCCACCTTTGACGACTGGCATTGCAGCCTATATCAACTCTATCACCGTTTCGTTTAATCCAACTGTCTTTCGGCGGAATGATATCTGAACAGCCAAAGGCTATAAGCAAACAAATCGTTTAACCATGTTACAGTTCAACTTCAATAATGCAATAAGGTGCTTTAACTCCACTGTTTATGACCTGTATTGTCGTTCGAAGCTAAACATAATAAACAGTTTGAGACAATAATTAATCACTGAGTATCACGCAAAGACGCAGAACATTTCTAGAATTAGGAAAAGTCAAGGAAATCTCGTAACATCTCCGAGCAGCAATAAAAGAATAAATGAGCTAAATGCATGTGCAATTGTGCATTATTCGACTTGTTGCTTTGCAGATACAGTTAGTTGTCACTAAACTTAACTTAAGTAAAACTCAAATATATTCCAAGCAAGCAGACAATGTGGCATGGCTGGCGTCACTGTCGGGTGGGAGGTCTTGATAGATCTCGATTATGCAGACGAAGTTTAACTCCTGGCGGTTGAGTAGACTCAATTTGCTGCACATTCTCTAATATTTTTATTCAAGGAGATAGTGTTGTGTTATTTGAACACTCAGGAATTTGGTTGGCCACATTCAATACTGTGTAATGATACTATTTTCTGGATTAATGACCTCTATAATATTTCTTGCCTGGTCTGGTTCACCGTCCAGAAATCAAAATGAGCATGGTTTCATCGTGTTTTGTGAATCTCCATGTAAAATTACTATTCACATGGCGGGATCGAAAATGGCCTGCAAGTTGATTTAGTGTGGTCTCGTTGATATAGTCAGATGTAAATAATGTAAATCAAATGATTAAATGACCCGGAACTACCCTTGTTTAGCTTTAGTAGCTCGTAACACAGTTAACGAGAAGCTTGGTATGAAGGCATGCAGAGGCTTAAAGGCGTAAATGTAGGATACACTTAAAGGTTTAAATGTAGGATACATTTACTGTAAAGTAATATTCGAAAGTCTGGATTCATTCGTCTTGCGACCTTAAGCATTAATCGCACAAATAATACAAGCAAATCAATTCGTGCAGCTGTTGTTTGTCGGCATTGCAATGGAAAGTTTGTAGATCTACATAGTTGAGCATTGATTGCAACATCTGCTGCAAGGTTATACTGAGCTCATTCAAACCAAATAAATACGTAACTGAAATGGCAACATTGGCTAATAGCTATGCACGCGTTCTTTACGTCTTTGAGTGGCGATGAGATGTTAACGAATGCGACTGAATGTAATCGGTTTCCGTCCTATTAGCCTAATCCCTAGTAATCGGATCTACCGGGAGAAGCAGTCTGTTAATTTGGCCTGTGTGCCTGTTTCCTGCAAAGCGTTCTGTAATGTGATGCAAAACCTTCTGTAATGTGTAGACCAGCGTTTGC
Organism: Aporrectodea caliginosa; assembly: GCA_020284085.1. Classification (NCBI taxonomy): domain Eukaryota; kingdom Metazoa; phylum Annelida; class Clitellata; order Crassiclitellata; family Lumbricidae; genus Aporrectodea; species Aporrectodea caliginosa. The sequence continues at coordinate 421,401 of JACEVL010000602.1, read as the reverse complement.
AGTCGATCTAAATTTATTCTGAAGGACTGATTTTATAGAGGTTGGCTACAGTTTCGTGTTTCATAAACCAAAAGTTTAAATTCGAAATGGACACTACTGAACAGGAAGCTAGCGCAATGATCATTAGATAGGTTGTGGGCCAAACGGTTATACTCTCATCCCTAGTTGAATTGATTTAGGTCTATTTTAGAAGTTCTATATCCTCTGGAGTTTATGCACGTCTGAGTTTGTAATACCAGTACGATTCAATTTGCAGTAAGCTTAGTAGGCCTACTGAAGAACGCCACAGAACGCCTAGTTAAACTTATTCTACAAACACTTTAGCTTAATATCAACCGAACTGGTATGATAATAATTGGATTTCAATTGCACACGGCACGCCCTACGTCTATTTTGTTTTAAGCTGATAGGTGAATTGACTAAATTTGCGAAAGGAAGTTTTATTGGAAGAAAAGATTGTTGTTGGTATTTTCGTATGTTTCCACAAAAGAACCTGATAACCAGAATATTCTTCCAGTATCAACTGGTGTTCATGAGGTTCAGCAGCTCAATCTTCCGAAGACTTAGATCAATTCTAGCTCGTGGGTGTCGTAAATCGTCCCGAACTTTGACATTATATATATATATATATATATATATTATATATATATATTGTGTGTGCAACAACGATCTTGGGGACATAACTTTAAGCGCCATTCGCTTAGTTAGTTGTTCTGCCGTTTAGGTCTTAGCTAAAGGGACTGCAATTCTTTTCCAAAACTGTATAAAGTGGAAATTTTTATTTGTCATCGGGAACTTGCACTTTGATATAGGGGTTGATCAGTGTAATATTGCCGGCAAATTGTATCCCTGCAACCAACTAAAATCTGTGGGCAATAAAATGAGTGTTTCTTGGCTAACAGAGCAGTCAATTGATTGAATCTTCCTGCTACAATCTTCTCAATCGATCAAAACATGACAAAGCGAAATAACTAATATCATGGTAGTATCGTAATATTCGAATGCAGCATGAACATAGACATAAGACCAAATGACTCTAGCATTTGTAGATGGGAGTCACTAATGATTAATGAAGCTCAATTTCGCCGTAGTTTGTGTGAGAAGACCAATCAGACGATTACATATCACGGCTGGGGTTTGAATTTTGACCTAGAGAGTGACAACTCTTGGAAAAATTAATGTCAGCCATGCATCTGGTCCCAAAAGATTATTATATAGGCTACTTTTCGAGGATTCGCTAATGCTTACCGTAAGCCAAAGATGATACTAAAACAAACAACACGTCTCCATAACTTTCCAGTGCAACACAAAATAGCTAAATAGTATATATCTGCGTTTGTGCTAGACCTAAACGTGTTCTTAAACAGGATTTTACACTGTTTAGGCACGAGGGCTACCATCATGAAAGTACAGCCTGCAGTCTAAGATACGTGCCTAACGGTTTTGTGTTAAATTTCATGCCATAATTATGATTCACTAAGTTTTGTGTAGTCCTGGTGAAACTTCGGTTGTATAGCTCGTGATATGCCTTTCTGAAAAGTCCTAAAAGGCATGGTTTAGTGGAATAACAAACTTTCGTTTGAATAGCGTTAACAACTTAATGAAAGCTGGAAATATGCTCTTAAATTGTCCCTGTATGTAATTATGTAGCCTATGCTGTATCAGGATAGGCCTACTTAAAATAGCTCATTTATGTACTTCGCAAATGCGTTGTAAATAAAATAAATTCTAGACTAAAGCTAATAATTATATCCATTATTTTCGTCACCAAATTTATTAGGCCAAATATTTTGAGCTGAAACTCAAAGGGAATTCAGATAAATTGGACGTCTTATTAAGATTAGGCCCTAAATAGATATTAGCCGCTATAAACTGAAACATGTTATCAGTGTTTATGAAATTGTAGACAACGAAACAATCCAATTCAGTCAACATGCATCTTTACGGCTGTTTCCGTTCCCTGTTAACATACCACGAAAAGGATCTCGAAAATTTGATCTGTTTAATGTAATCTGACATATTCGGTCCTGATTCGATCTAAATCGATCCAACACAATACGGACCGGTACTGTTCAATCCAATCCTTTTCTGTCCCGTTCAAATCAAGCTCTATCAAGACAATCGTCAATCCAATCCAATCTACTCTAAGTGAAGTTTAAAAAAATTAGTTTAAGATAAATCGAGGTTAATGGCGTGTTACAGCATAGTCTACAATGTCTTTAAACTTTTGTACTGATGATCAGTTACAAATTAAATAAATTAATGTCACTCAATTCATAACCGTTCTATTAATCGCAGCATTAGACCTACCTCCATGATATAAACCAACAAGCAGGCATTGAATCCGTGACGAGTTGCGTTCTTTATTAAAAGAAATATGTCAACGCTGTTTATATTTCAGACGTGTACATTTCTTTACAGTTGGCTTTTACAATAGTTAGTTAGGCCTATTACTAATAATAATAATTTATTTACTTAAAAGTTTCGCATAAAATATATTTATCAAATTCGTCTCTTTCGCAATAAGAACAAGTTACAGCTGCAAGTCTTTAAGTAAAACTATCTACAATGGAAAAAAATATTGAAGTGAATCGAATATTCTTAACATTCTTAACAAATGAAGCTATGAATGAGAGCAATTTTGTCAGTAGTAGGCCTAAATATTGTCAGTCTGAAATAGAAATAAGCAACTAATCCGGCTACGTAAACTGCAATCAGTGGTACATTCTGTTTATTGGAGATACGTTACAGTCGTTAAGCAAAATCAGGCGTTTCTTTATACATCTTCATCGCTTGCTATTATGGCCTCCTATACTGAGGTGCACTGGTTGTTGGTTGATCTAGGAACAGCTGCAGAAGCCGACCTCAGGAATGCGTAAACACCCGGACGATCTAAATCGCGTTCAACAAGATGCATGTAGTCATTTGTGTAGACTTGTTCCCTGAATTCATTTGGCACTAAATACCCAGAAAATGGATCAGAATGACGACGTATGAGTGAAGACTGATTAGGATCGTAATCAATCAGATCAAGGTAATCATGTCGCCGAGACTGACTTCTGAATTCAATAGGCAGTAAATATCGGTATTTGGAATCACGAGGTCTGCCACGCAGAAGAGTTGGATCGTTCACTAGATCTAGATAATCATGTGCCCGTGACGGGGGTTTCAATTCGTTTGCCACCAAAAACCCAGATTCTGGATCAGTATCAGGAGCCCTAACCGAAGGATGAATGGTATTATAATCGACAAGACCCAGATATTCTTGACGGCGAGACTGAGATCTCAGTTCGTTTGGCAACAAATATCCGGAAGTGGAATTGGGTTCTTGGAATCTGTTTGGTGTCCGTCGTCGAAAGCTCTCAGCTGGACCCAGATAAGGAGGTTCGTTGTTTGATTCATTTGGTACCAAATTGTGGACGTTTGATCCAGGCTTCAGGTTTAATGGCATGATCTCATAATTCAGTTCGGTCTGCTCCTTGTTTCTCCCAGAAATAATTGCACTGTTGGTAGCTGAATTGTTGGTTTGAACATGAGAAAGTAAGTTTGGCATCGATGATGTGAAAGCTGGTTCTCTGTAACTGATTGGCATCTCTCGTTCTGTATGTTGTGGCCGAATGTTTGGATTCCCAGTATTTAAGACTGCATCCTGGGAATTGCGTGCAAATGTGACTTTCTTTTTCGCTCTCTTTGTCAAAATCACCTCAAATCGCCATAAACGGACCTTAATATTGGTCAGTGTACGATAATTTAGACTAATATTAAGGTCAGACCCCCTCATTCACGAAGCTATATGCGCCTACAGAAATCGTAAGCATGCAAAAAATCTAGCCACATCTGTTCGGTTCAGCCCTCGGGCGATATTTCATCTCGGCGCGTGATAACAATAGGCCTCTTATACAGTCGACGTTAATTGGTATGTCCGCCTGTTCGTCCGCCTCTTCAACCGTCTGCCTTCATTCCGTCCTTCTGTCGATTATTCCTCATTCTTCATTAAATGCATAGGCCTCATCACATAGTCCTAAAGTTTATATATTAAGTGTTCATACAAATCCTAGTCAATAGATATTTTATCCATCCAGTCATCTATTCATCCATTAAATAACGAATTTATTATTGTTCAAAATCCATTTTACTCATAAACATTCATCGTAGGATTAACTACATTTAGACATTCTATACCAAAATGAAAACAGTACATTGAATCATATTTCCGTTTATAAACTGACCTATATGTCTAATCAACAATTACGAAACGCGAATCATAGTTGCGACCCGTCAGAATTCGCAATTAAACACAAGCAGACTCCAATAATTCTAAAGACGTTTCGAACACATGCGATAAAATACTTGTTTATCTTATTATTAGTTGATTAAGCGAGAGTAAATTTTATCTCTATGATGTTTACATAATATCCAAGATATTTTATTATTTATTAATTCTATAATATCTCTGAAACGAAATGCATTATATAGCAATGCATTAGGTCCGTTTAATTCTAAATAATCGTTTAACCATTTCGAATCTACATCTTTTATTATATTTATTATATTATTCTGTCCCGTAGAAAAAGTTACACTTTTTTTCTGACCAGATTTAGTTTCGTTAGATATTTCAGAATCGGAGTCCGAGTCCGAGTCCGAGTCATATTTAAACAATCGCGTTGAATTTGCCATTTTAATATCAATCGTTATTACATTAAATCTGACCAATCCTTAAGACCAACCCCCTCATTCACGAAAGCTATATATTTACAAAATCGTAAGTTGAAACCATAACAAGTTTTTTTTACAACGAATATACGAATTATTAAGAGATTTATAAAACTTACCTCATAAGCCTTCAATGTTGCTCCCATCGACTGTTAAGAACCGTTTGTATGTAGCGATATAATATAATAACTCAGTCTATTCGTTTAAGCAGCGTCCGCTGACAGACTCTCCATGTCTAACAACTGACACGTATGTTTCAACAGCTGGAATTTCCAAAAGTTTCGATAAGTCTATTACTCAGCATCACGAGAGGGGCTGATATAAGCAGGAACTATAATTAGCTATAAAAACAAATCATATGACTGGAACATTCAATCATTTCCATTCGCTATTGCATCAAATCATATGACTGGAACATTCATTCATCATTCGATTGCATCAGCCTCCTAGCGAATTTTTTTGTTCAGTCTATTCGTTTAAAAGAGCGTCCGCTGACAACCTTCACGCCTAACGATTTGTTATACTATGGATGTAGGCCTAACTATAAAGGAGGCGGTCCTTCAAACGAGCGAACCAATCAGAGTCTGACATTTGATCTTCTACTTCCGTCAGCTTGTTATGATGCTGACAAGCTCACCCAGTTTCGATGAGCGACCCATTTCCTGACAAACTCACCCAGTTTCGACAGTCGACCCATTTCTTGACGACGTGGCCTATTTATGATCAACACTTTTGAAACAACAGGCGAGTCTTGTTGAGCGGCGCGTCCGATTTCACAATTAAAAACAGGCAGGCAAGTAGTAAGAAGTTTAATACTCTGGCTCAACATAGGTAAGTAGTAAGAAGTTTAATACTCTGGCTCAAAACAACACAACCACCTAAACGATCGTTAAGTCTTCATTATCAACCCACGAATTAAAGGACTCGGGATAACCAAGCCATTTAACTAAAGATTTCTTTCCGCGTTTCCTAATAATTTTTTCTATTCTAAATATTTCTTGAGTTGATTTTTGTAGCTCCTCTTGATAAAACGAGCCTTGTATTTCTTCTCCATTATAATCGCTTATCTTATAGGTAGGAGGATCTGTATACTGAACCTGTGTAATTGTGAATAGTTCTTCAGTCCACCGGGGTGTAAAACCTTTTTCAAAAATATTCTTTTTCTTAGTTATTCTAACCTTATCACCAATTGAAAACCTAGGCTTAATAGGCTCTGAAATCTCATCACCGTATAAATTCATAAATACAGTCTTTTCATTAACTTTCATACTAGCCTTAGTGGGAGTCATTTTTATAGAAGAATGTCTCGCGTTATTATAATTACTAACCATTTCGTCTAATATATTAATATATCTTCTCGTTGAATTAGCTGAAAAATATTTGTACATCTTTTCTTTCATAGTCCTATTCCAACGTTCGACTACACAAGATTTCTCCTCATTTTCTGTGGAATATAACTCAACTAAATTCTGTACATCTTTATTGTAAAATTCTTTCCCTTTATCAACCCAAACTTTACCCGGTTTTCTTCCGCTCTTTAATATTTTCAGGAAACCACTAGCCGTAGATTTTCCGCTCTTATCATGTAGTGGTACGATCCAACCATACTTTGAAAATACATCTATAACCGTTAACAAGTATTTCACGCCATCGTTATCTTTAGCGAACGCCTGCATATCGATCAGATCAGCTGCCCAAATGTCATCTATACCACCGACGTACACCTTCCTTTTTCTAAAATGCCTTACTACGGGTTTATGTAATTCATCCGCTAGTTCATCAGTCCATTTTAAGCTTTTTTAAACCTAATCCCAAACTCGATTTTGCTGATAATATAGGTTTAACTAAACTCCTCTCTATTCGTTCACGTAAGCTCGGATTAGAAATATTATTCAAAGCATTAATCATAGCTCTATCAGCTACATTCCTATTAGCCGTATCGGAGTATTGATTGTAAGCTAAATCGTGAATATATGCCGCATTATCGACCCTGTCAACTGGTTTAGACCAATCTTTAGGAGTGCCATCGGGATTCAGTCTCAAATCTAATCTAGTCCCAGGTCCCGTAAACGAGTGACCAGGTAAATGCATCTCTCCTGGAAATTTAGCCCAAGGTAACTTGATGTTGCTTGTGACTGAATTTAGAGAACTAACTAGATCTCCTCCATTCGAAGCAGTTCCTTTCACGAATTGAGTTTTAGTCGTTCCACATACAACGCATACGCCTCGAAGCATAGGCCTATTATTTTTACTGATGACGTTCCTGGTATCTTTAGTTTCCGTTTTTCGTTTACACTTTACGCAATACATTTTAAATACAATCAGATATATTTAAAATGGAAGCTAAAAATTTATCGTGGAACGACGCGTCATCTAATAGATTCAATAACCCACTATTACCGAGAAGTATACGAGGGTTAATTATTGGAAAATCTGGATGTGGTAAGACGACATTACTGTTGAACTTACTTTTAAGACCTGGGTGGTTAGATTACGATAATTTACAAATATTCGGTCTGTCTCTCTTTCAACCAGAGTATAAAATTCTGAAAAAAGCATTCGAAGAAAAGCTACCTAAACAAGCCATAATCGGGTTATTCGACTGCCAAGACGAGATCATAAGACAAGATATTCCACCAGCAGTTGTAGTTGAGGAAATGGCTAAACAATTGAATGAGAAATCTGATATATCTGCCAAGTTCTTCGAATCAGCCGAAGACGTACCAGACCCGAGAGAATTGAAGCCGGAGAAGAAGAACCTAATGATCTTTGACGATCTGCAGCTAATCAAGCAGAATAAATGCGAGGCCTACTACATCCGAGGAAGGCATAGCAACGTTGACTGCTTCTACCTCGCCCAAAATTATTTCAAACTACCGAGACAGACGATTAGAGAGAATGCAAACTTTATCTGTTTGTTTCCACAAGATCAGAAAAATATTGATCATATATACAACGATCACGCGAGTACGGACATGCCTAAGGATGAGTTTAAGAAACTATGTAAAACAGCCTGGGAGCAACGCCACGGCTTTCTAGTAATAGACCAGTCCAGCAATAAAAATAACGGCAAGTATAGATGCGGATTCGATGAATTCTACATACCGACGACTATTTAAAAAATATATATTAATATAAAAAAAAAAAAGAATGGAATCTACTCTCGTAAAGATATCGACTATCATGGAAAAGGTGGAACGTAACACGAGTCCAAAATCGTCGTTCTATATTTTGGTGAGTAAAAAGAACGCGAAGATTAGGACTCAGTTTAATCCGCTAATCGAACTGGACGCGAGTAAAAAGTACGAAATGTGTCTTCTCAATCTAGAGACTTATTTTAGTTTTCCGAATTTGGACGCTACGAACAACCACTTCAGATATTCACCCGATTCAGGTGTTACGTGGGTTCGATGTAAACGTCCCGGAGGGGTGTTATGAAATCACGGATATAAACGATTACCTACAGAGAATTATGAAAGAGCGTGGACATTATAATGATGCCGACGCACAACCTAATATTTCGATAGAACCGAATAGTAATACGTTAAAATCCGTGCTAACTATTGCGCCGAATTATAAAGTTGATTTTACATCGGACAATTCGATTAGAACGGTCCTAGGTTTCAATCGCCGGACATATTCGGAGGGATATAACGAATCCGAACAAATAGTAAACATAATGAACGTAACCAGTTTGAGGGTAACGAGCGATATAATCGGAGCTTCGTACGTTAACGGATCGACGGCGAACGTGATATATTCGTTTTTTCCTAACGTAGGACCTGGTTATAAAATTATCGAAGTACCCACTAATTTAGTGTATCTTCCAATCACGCTGAGTACGATTTCATCGATGGAAACGAAGCTTACCGACCAAAATGGAAAGCTGGTTAACCTCAGAGGAGAAGAATTATCGATTAGATTTCACATCAGAGAAGTGTGAGTACTATTAAAAGTTTATCTTAGTTATATATAAAATGAGTCGGTACACGAATATAAAAGTTAATATTTCGGAAGGACAGAAAGAGAAAATTAAAAGAGCGCTCGAAGCGGGGTGTGATAGCGTGAGTATTAAACTATCTCACGATGATCTGTCGGGAGAATACGTATTAGCTCTAACTCAAGCGCAAATTAACAAGATGAAGAAAGCGTATCAGAACGGAACTGGCATGACGATCAAAATGAGTAAAACGCAGTTAGTTCATAACGCCGAAGTCGAAGGAGGATTCATCGGCGCTATTCTACCGTTTCTAGCAACGGCTGGTAAATTCCTTCTTTCTAAAGTACTACCAGGTCTCGCGACTGGAGCTTTAGCCGGTGTAGGCTCTGCAGCTGCTTCGAAAGTCATCGATAAAATTAGCGGATCCGGAGGCGTGATATACATCAGAAGAGGAGATAGAAACGCCAAGATAGTTCAACAAGGGGAAGGTCTTTACCTAAAACCGTGGAGGGGATCCGGATTAGATGGTAAAGGAGATGGTCTCTATATGAAAACTGGTAAAGGGTTGTATATGAAAACTGGTAAAGGGCTTATACTCGGACCTAATTCTCCATTTTCAAACATTCCGATTCTCGGGTGGCTACTATAATTTAAAACTTTTATATCCTATTTATAAAATGTCTCGAAACTGGTCAAGACCGACACATAAAATGGGATGGACGAAACCCGCTCGTTCGAAAAACTTTCCGATAAACCCGGTAGAGTGGTTACCTAAGAATGAAGTGGCTCACAAACCCGTAAAGCACCCAGGCTGTCAAGTATATGAGATTTTTACTCAACGAACGATAACGATTAAACCTAAAGAAACTGAAACGATTGAGCTCGGACTCGGCGTTCGAATGAGAAGAGGATGGTGTAAAGTGCAGCTCAAACAGGAAATACAGAATTGCGGGTTACAAGACGATGTTGTTTCTAAAAATACCGAAGACATCGTCATTACAATTTTAAACGATTCCGATTCGGAAGTTGTCATAAACGAAGGAGATTCGTTATGCTTAGTCGCTCATACCGTTCGCAGTAGAGTGATGATTTTAAAATTATATTACTTAATTAAAAAAAGATGCCACCAGGAAATACAACAATCGTAATGAAAACGGAAGCGGTCGAAGGAACAGCTCACGCTTACCGACTCGCGAAGATCGTCGAAATTCAAAAAGAAATCGAAACAGAACGAGATAAAAGAGCGGGTTTGAATGAAAAGTATCGTAAAGGCGTTAGGATTATTAACGTAGTAGATACAATATCGGATCTAGTCGCGTTAGCTTCTACCGCTTCAACGATCGCGGTTCTGTCTACGATAGTCGCAGCACCGGTAGCTGTAGCTCTACAAGGATTAGCGGTTGGAGCGGGTGTGTTTAGCATGATCGGACGTGTGGTTAACAGAAAGTTCACACTAAAGGTAGAGAAGCATGAAAAGATTAAAACGTTAGCAGTGGTAAAACTCAACACGATAAGCGACTACGTTTCGAAAGCCTTAGAAGACGGTTATATTTCAGATGATGAATATTCGCTTATTCTAAACGAACTCACGAAATTCAATGAAATGAAAGAAGAGATCAGAAGCGAGACTAAAGTTAGTATAGACAAAGAACCTGGAATTCGAGAAACTATGACCGAGTCGTTTAAGAACGTGGGTGAGAAATCGTGAAAACGTAAAACGTAAAAAACGTAAAAAAAACGTAAAAACGTAAAAACGTCAATTACGTTTTAAAAACATTATACTATTATTTTAAAACGTAATGTCATTTCTAAAGATTACCGATCCGGCAAAAAGAGATTTAATCGTCGCAGATTTTCTCGAGACGAAGAAGAGAATTCAACAGAACTTTCTAAATGAGAAATTAGGCGATATAGGGATGCAGCAAGAATTAACGAAGCTTTATAAGCCAATCGTCGACTCGCAATCAGCTATATCGAAAGAACAAAACGCTTTGTTATCTACTATTAAGGAAAACTCAGCAGCCACGTCTACTGCTCTACAAGCGCTTCCCGCGTCGATATCGTCGTCGTTAAAAGCTATTCAGTTTCCGCAGTATCCTTCGATAGAGGCGTATGATGATCCAGTCGAAGACGTTAGAACTTTAGAATTAGGACAGATAGCGGGAAAATACTGGAACCTGCGCGCTTCGAATGATAAGTTAGCGGATAAGACGTTCGGTATACGTTCTAAAAAAGACGGAATATATAGAATCGGAAACGCTCCTATTACCATCCAAGGCGATGATATAACGGTCGCGGGTAAGACTTACAAGGGAACTCCGGGTCTTTGGGAATTAATAACGATGAAGGACCCGGGCGAGCACAACGATAACGACCTCAACGATTACGGTGAGATTCTACACGCGACGAATGCGATGGAAACTAAGAACAATCCGAATAAACCGATATCGAGTAGAGGTTATAAGTACAAAAATATTATTAAACCGATATGGGAAGCGAAGAAAGGTAAAGCGAAGGTGGGTGAAGCCCTCAACAGGTGAAGGCGTCGTAGTTATTCCGCAAGATCCGAATGCGTTAGTAGAAATGTTGTCTTTACGAATCGCTAGTTTCCAAGCGGGTAATACGGGGGTTAGAAACGAGATAGTCGAAATATGCGAGGAACTGAAAAGACAAGGGTTTATAGACACAGACTCGTATAAAAACTTAATGTTATAATTATAAAATGCTAGTCGTTATTAAAAGAAGATATAAGAAACAACACGTTATAGGAGGAGCTGGAATATTCGATACTATTACCGGAGTTTTCAAGAGGCTCTTTACATCGGGCGTTGCTAACCGAGTCGCCTCGACCGCTCTTAGCGTGGGTAAAGACGCCGCGAGAGAGTTGGGTAAAAAAGCTCTAGAGGTTGGAAAGAATACCGCCGTAGAAGCCGGTAAAAGATTGGTAGATAAAGCCGCCGCAAAACTTTTAGCATCGTCGGTACTGTCACCGCGCGCTGTCGAAAATCGAGAGGTACCACCACCGACGAAGCTTACTCGAGAGAATGCCGCTATCTTAGCGAGGTTAATCGATAACGGCGTGGGGCTCAATGCTGAAACTAATATTAATAATATATTAGCCGGTAACGGACTTTCTTCGAATGCCGTGTCCATTCGAGATCTCGTGAGACATCGCAACAACGGGGCTCGCACGATAACTACTTAAAAAAATAATCTCTCGTAATTAAAAAATGCAATCTGATATTCTAAACTTTACAGAAGCCTCGTCAGTCGACGAAGGAATTGAAAAATATGAGTGGCACGAATACGAACCAGTAGCTAGAACGAATCTTAACTCAGCCGGTGAGATTCGTATAACTATAGAAACCCAAGATTTATTTTGTCATCCCTCCGAGTCTTACTTGCTGATCGAAGGTAGGTTAGTCAAAAGCGATGGTATGAATACCGCATACGCTAACGCCGACGCGGCAGCAATCGTCAACAACGGGCTCATGCACCTTTTCAGTCAAATCGGATATTCCCTATCGAATCAAGACATGGAAACGATATATCACCCGGGACAAGCGACGACCATGATGGGTTTGTTGAAATATCCGAACGATTTCGCTGTAGCGCAAGGTCTTAACCAGCTTTGGACAAAAGATACAACAGCAACCGCGGTTATAGCGGATAATACGGGTTTCGCGATCAGACAGGCGTATTTTATTCAGAAGCCAACTACTAAAGGAACGTTTAGTTTCATCGTGCCTCTTAGCCATATTTTCGGATTTTGCGAAGATTACGATAAAATAGTATACGGACTGAAGCACACGCTAACGCTTGTTCGCAAATCGGACGACGACGCCATCTTTAGACTCGCAGCTGCGGATGCGGGAAAAGTCGACGTTGCGAAAATCTCGTGGTTTATGCCGCACGTTACTCCGTCGGATATGCAAAGGGCGCAGTTATATAAAACTATCGAATCGAAAGCGTCGCTACCAGTTGCTTATCGCGCTCGTCAATGCGATACTATCACAGTTCCTGAATCGACGACATTTAGCTGGCGTCTTAGCGTCAAGACGGCTCCGGAAAAACCTAGGTGGATAGTCGTCGGATTTCAAACCAATCGCGATGGGGACCAAGAACGTAACCCGTCGATCTTCGATCATTGTAACCTCAAAAACGCGTACGTGATGTTGAATCAAGAGAGATACCCAGCCGTCGACTACGACCTATCGTTCCCCGACCAGAAATTTTCGAGAGCTTACAGAGCCGCGGCGACGTTTAGCGAAAAATTCTACGGAATGGATCAACTGATTACGCAAAGTAACATCACACCAGCCGATTATAAAGATCTATACCCGCTCATGGTATTCGACGTTAGTAAACAGTCGGAAAAACTGAAATCGTCGGTCGTAGATATCCAAATCAAATTTATTTTTAACGCGGCGGTCGCTGCTGGGACACAAGCTTATGCGGTTATAATTTCGGATAAGTTGTTAAAGTTTCAATCGGATGGCCAGAAAATGAGCGTGGTGTACTAAAAAAAGTTCTAACTTAAGAAATAATATTATCATTATAAAATAAAACATGAAGCTGCCAGAATTGAAAGAATTAATGAAACAACACAATATTCGCGGACATTCTTATCTCAACAAACCGCAAATGATTTCGCGGCTAGTCGAGAAAGGCGTGCTTACTCTGGATGTTGTGGAAAATTGGAAACAACCGCCTAAAATAACGAGTAAGGATGAAAAATACGATAGGTTGAAACGAATAAGGACACACCCTAGACGCGTAGAAATTTTAGATCGGGAAACGGGTCTGGTCGATTCGTACTCATCGATGTATAAAGCCGCGAAAGCGCTTAACCAAAACGCGGGTGTAATAACGATGTTTAACGGAAAAGTATATAAAAAAGATACGAGATTAAAGTGTTGGAGAGTGAGGAGAAAGATCTAAGTAGTGAGGAGAGTATGAGGAGAGTACGAGTGAGGAGGAATGTAGTAGTAGCAGTGAGGAAAGTATGAGTGAAGAGAGTACGAGTGAAGAGTAGTAGTGATGAGAGTACCACTAGGTATGAGTGCGTAACCAGCGATGAGAGCGCAAGTGAGGAGAGCGGTACTAGTGAGGAAGTAGTACCCGCGGTAGTGAAAAGAACGATTAAAGAGGTAGTAGTACAGTAATATTGAAGACACTACAGGTATGAGTGCGTAAACAGCGATGAGAGTTAGTTATAAGAATTTAAATAGAACTTATCCAGATCTATTTAAATTCTGCTATTTATATATCGTAAATGTATAATTGCATAACCTGAATTCCATTGAGAAGCCAAGCATCCTCTACTATCGTTAGTCTATAATACTGATAAGCGGTCGTCGTCGAAATATTAAAAAATGTCGGAGCCGGTTGCGCTAGTATCGGTCCACTCGTTGCGAATAATGGCGCGAACGTTATTCCATCGTTACTCGCGGTGAGACTAATGCCCGGACATTCCATTCTAACTTTCAACGCGAATCTCCAAATTACGACCGGTTCGGGACATTTTATCTGTATCCAAGAGGTTACACCTTTACCTCTAAACAAAGAATCACCCGTTAGGAGATTGTTAAAAGCTCTAAACGCCTCGTGCCCGATGGTCGAACTGGCGCTAACGACGAAACCGGTTAAACTATTATTAGCTTCCAAATTAGGAACGTATCCGACGCGGCACTTTTTCCAAGAATTATCGACGTACTTCTTAGTAGCCGCGTCTTGAGCTTCGACGGGATCGTGTAAATCAGAGATATATTTTTCGTTCATCGTGATATTTTGATAGAGTTCGGTTCTTCGATCGGTAGAAGATTTTCCGAATCTTATTATATCGTGCTCCCCGTGCTTGCATAAAAATCCATCCGTCGTTTGTAATGTAATAGGGCTGTTCAACTGACATTGCATTTTATTCGTCGTACTACCCAACAACAACTGGAATTGTTTAATTCCTCTCAAATCCTTACACCCCAGCGTACGAAAGCTATCGCCGTTGACGCTTAGAAATAAATTACCCGTCATGGTATCTCCGGTCTTTGATACCTTCGTGTCGACGTATTTTTTGTTAGCTAAATGGTCGTCGGCGGTTGGGGCGGCGTTATTAGTAATTTTATCGGCGATTAGAGCAGTAGCCTGACTAAAGCTAATGGCTTCATCGCCGTTGCCAGCTGAGGGATAATCAATCGGTAAACCTACGAGAAGATGACCACCCATATCTATATCTCCGGTAATGTCGTTGCTTCCGTCTAACCTTAGAAAAGAATTATTTATCTGAGTTAGCGTAACGCCTCCGGCTACAACTCGTTGCATATAACCAGAGTCAGTATGACCAAATTTATCAATAGGCATGTTGTGTTTTTAAATATACGATATTAATTTATTAATATAAATCGTTTATAATTTCTTGGAAATTACGACCATCGTTCATTATCTTCTTCAGCACGTACAGACATAAATGACCACAGAAGACTTCGTTATCCGGCTGTATTCGCTCGCTGTTGTAGTACACAGGGATCGCCTAAATATTTCAACAGTTCAGTAGGTGGAGGTAAACCGTAGCTGTCAAAATAAAGCTTGTCTTCACGATTCTTAATCCAACCCACATAATGCGTCCCTTTACCACCCGAATCGTCAAGATTAAGGATACCGCACTCGTTCCGTTTAGGTTTCTTCGGCAGGTCGTCTCGCATAAAAAACCCTCTAAAATTCGGAATATTCAGCTTCTTCGCGGCATCTAATAATTCGAAATTCGTTAACGGTTTATTAGGAAGGACTACACCGCATACGTCAATGTTTTTTACAGTTGTAGCACTCATTTTATATTTCTTCTAAATGTTTAAGAAAGTAATGAGCTTTGACTTCCTGCATTACATATAGCCAGCGATCTATTTTGTTTGATTTTTTGATATTTTTAAGCGGTGACAAAGGACGAATATTTTTCCAGTTCATAGCTTTATGAAGTTCTTCCTCGTCTAACAAATTGAACGATGAGATCGGTAAAACGTGATCAATGTGCCAAATTAAGCCATACCCCTCCATCGTCATACCTTCTTCGAATTGAAATTCGATCCATTTGGTAAATGTTTCAAAATCGACGCCTATAAGTTGACGCGTAGTTTGCGATTTCGATTTACCTCTTAATGCATTGCTAAGTCTACTCCTCATATTTGTAAGTAGTTTAAATTCTGGATCGTATTGCCTTCGAGCTTTAGATATACTCGTTTTTTATATTTATTCTTACATTCCTTACATTCTCCATCGAACCCGTCTTTGCAACATCTATTTTTTGTATATTCTAAAACGTTCTTTTCTTTTTTACAACACCAGCAAACTTTTTTATCTTTTATTTCCCTCGTCTCAAGTCGTGAATATTTTTGCTAAGTTCCTTCGCTTTGATATTTTGGCACTTTTTACAACTAGAACGATACCCGCTCTTAGTTACTTTTATCTTTATAAAATTCGTTTAAGCTTTTTTCCATTTTGCATTTTGTACATACTTTTAGTCCTTCCATTTTATATAAGTATATTTATTCTTTAAGTAGTTTTATGAATAGTGGCCATACGCGGAAGTATGGATGCCGTCCTTCCATGAATCACTCTTTTATCATCATCAGCTGATAGAGCGATCTTATTTACTTCTTCGGTGTAGATTTCATGGTGATACGATCGTATAACATTCATCGTTCTAGATTGTTCTCTTCTCGTAAACAAACAGTCTTTATAGTCTTCGTGTGTGATTGCGTTCTTAACTACATTCTTCTTTACACCCTTGCACTTTTTATGATCCACTCCAGCCATTTTGTATGAATAGAGTTTCGACCTTAATCCAACGAATTCTTCGATCTGTTTACCAGCTGCTTCGTCCTTAAACATACCGATGACCTTTTTATTCACTCCAGTTTCTATCCCAGATGGATGGTCTTTTGGGTAATCGGATGTGTCGAACCTACTTCTAATGTCTGGAGCGATATCAGCATAGAAATCGTCGGTTTTAATTTCATAAGCTAGAGAATCGGTATCCGTAAATAACAGTTTTGACCTATCTCCATATTTCTTTTTGATGTAATTATAATGAAAATCAAACATTAAAGTTTTACTTAAATCTAAGATGCACATTCCGAGATATATAGGCTTGTTATAATATAGCTTCGTTCGTTTCATATGAATGGCTATTAGATTCTCATCAAAAATCGTTCGAGTGTCGTAGCTAGTTTTCGCCGCTAGTTTTATCGCTTGCTTTTCGCTGGAGACTAGTTTAATATCTACCCGATTCTCTATACATTCACATTGTTTTCCCAAAAACAGAGTTGTTCATTAACTTAAAAAAGTCTTTCTCGAAATCGTTAGTTGCTCTAGTCCTCAAGCCGGTATTTAGATCGATATATTTTTTCAGCCAGGCACTTTCTTCGAACTTAATTCCGCGATGAATTTTGGTTATCTTCAAGCCTAGGCTTTCGTACTGCTTTAAATTTTCGTAATGAACTATATACTTTACTTTATCGTTTAGGTTTGGAATAAGTTTAGGCACGGTCGAAGATTCGGGTGTAAGATTCTCAGGAGCGAGCGGGTAATCGTTATGAAGATCGTGCAAAGCTCTCGGATATTCCAAGTCCACTTCTAAAATACTAGGCGTCGTTCTCCAATCGTTTAGCTCGGCATTTGACATCCACTCGAACCCGTGAGTCGGTAGATTCTTACTCATAGCCCATCCGTAAAGATTATTAGCGTCAAGGTACGCTATAAACGACGAAGGCTTGCTCGCGTCGAACGAGGGCATGTACTTATTATTCGCCTGCGCATAACGATGCGAAATTGTGCTAACACCACCTCTTATCCCGTGTTTAACCATCAGTATCATATCGTAGTCGCTTAATAATTCCAACTCTACTTCAGTCAACTTTAAAGCAGCATCCCAAGCAAGACCCGGAGAAGTATAGTACCAAGCGGGGTCGAGACCGTAGTTCTCGCAGCACACGTCTCTGAAATTCTCAAAGACATCGGCGAGCAGGAGAACGTCTGACTGATTATATAAATCGTGGTATTCTCTTAATGTCTTACAACGAAATTCTGTCCATACCGTTTTAGCATGGGTGTAATCTTCATCGCTAATGTCTGAGTCGTTTAGTTTAGAATAGAATGCGGATTTGGGAGGCAGTTCGGTTGCGTTCAATCTTTCAACGGACTCGGCGAATTCGTATGGGTACACGCCTTTTCTTAGTAAAAGATCTAACTTCCTACCTTTATAAAACTCGCCTAGATTCTTACACTGTTCTTTACGAAGGTTTTTAGATAGCGCGTCGAGACTCGAGGGCATGAATCTAAAACTATCTATAAAACGTAATTCGCGTTTAACCTCTACTTCCTTGTTTTCTTTATTCACAAACTTATCGACCACAACTTCTCTGCTAAATGAAATGTACTTTTCTTCGTTACAAGGTATGCAATTAATCCTTTCATTATCTTCACCTCGTAGTTTCTTTACGAATAAGTGAGCATCGTAACAAGATAAATTATGAAACAGTACTGGGAAAAACTTGGGGACCTTATAGCTTAAATTACAATTGTTATGGGCCGCCCCTCTATATTTTCCAGTTAGATGACAGTGGTCTCTAACTCGATCAACGCCTAATTCACCTTCGCAAATGTGGCAAACGGTAGCCGAATCGTATAGCTCCTTGTCTTTCTTCCCGAATATCATTCGTTTTGGAAATTTAAATCGTTTGTAAATATCTTTTATATTCTCTATAAGAGTGTCTATAAATATTTGAGCTACATCGTCGTCTTCGTTCTCCGCTGTAAACATTACGGGGTCTTGCGAATATAGGTCATCGTCGAAACATTTTATAAAATAACAGAATGAACTCGGAACGTGTTTTTGGTATTTGTTAGTGTAGGATGTGTTAGGATTTGGTTGACAAGTGTCTATAGGTTTAATGAAGCTTTCGAAATCTGCGTAGACTACGAAGGGGACTCGCATCTTTCTATAATAATTTTTAAAACTCAACATAGTTCCCGGTTCTGGTAGTTCTATCTTTTGCGCCTCGTGTTGGGAACAGTACTCGGTATGCTTAGTAAGCGCTTCTATTCGTTGATAACCGGTTAAACATCGTCTACAATAGTGCATTGAATTTTTAGATTTCTCTGTGTGTTTCTTCATCAATCTGTTAAAATTCTTTATCCAACAATAATGCTTCTTTTCTCCGTCGGAAATAAGCAATAGATCTACATAGGTATCGCTTTCATGCTTAGATATATATAATGGGTATAGTTTAACATCTGTCTCGTAACCGAAGACATTAATACTAATGTTATTATTTCTCTCAAACCTGCTTATCACATTAGCATCCGCCGCTACTGGAAATTCAATGCCGGACCAATTAAGTTCCTCAGACTGCTTGATTAATTCTTTCGTAATTCTTTCTGAATCTCTCGCAACAGGGTTTAAGGCTCTCGTGATGCACCATTTGAAACATTGTTCGTCTTCGTTCTTCATATTAATAATTCCCTTTTTACTAGCTAAATACTCAGGTAGTGGAATATAAGAACTTCCTTTCAACGGTTTATAAACAACCGTATCGATATCCAACTTCGCAACGGATTTAAACCTCCAATTACTACCTCGCATCTGATAACTCGCCATGCTCTCCTTAATTTTATCCACTGCGTCGCTATATATTTCACCCACGTCGGTTGCGTCTAAAATAATCTCATTCTTCGATTTAAAATTAGGTTCAGCTTCGACTACTTCCCCAGATTTCATATCTACTTTCTCCATTACACATAAAAGATTGAATTGAACTTTTACCCCTCCTGTGATACAGAAACTTCATGAATTATCTACGCCAGCGCGATGATGTTAAACAGAGTACCATCGGTGCCGTTAAATGTGCCGGATATTCGCGATGTAGACTCAACGACGGGCGGTTGCAGAAAGATCATGCCGACAACAAATTCACTCGCTGGTTTCAAAAACGGTTGCCTACGACGCGATAACTCAACCATACTGGTCATATTGCACAATTACCCACTACCAACAACTATACAGGTTTCATTCCCTCCGCGTGTTTGTTACTGGCCACCATTTATGCAATGAGCTGAAGTTTATATCTTTCTACTATATCTGGCATTATAAACGGCTTGAAATGGCCAGCGATTCTAGTGCTGGACCTTGGCTGCTGATTGCATGCTTTACGGCTGTTTGCATATGGAAAGTGATGATGAGTTCAGATGGATAAACCCTCTGGTCCTGGATTACATCATGGGCCGTTAACTTTATTAGTTGATGTATGACAGAATAACGACGCAAAATCCGCAAGGGAACTTTCTCATCACCCATCAGCCCTTATAAAATGCTGGGTTTGGTGATGATGATGATGTTACTAAAACCTCGGTTATACATTTTCAGATCTTCACATATTTTAAAGATGGGGATTAATAGTATAAAACTGGACGATGGCTGACTCACACCATAAAATCAGAGGATATCTCAGGCAAAACGGAGAAACAAATATGCAAAAATACAACCTCGATGATATTGTTGGTCTAACCAACTGGGGCTATACAATCGAGAAACCCACCACGGCAATGTTGACCGCTGTGCCGCAAGGAACACATCGATTTCGTGTCAAAGGACTACTACACCCGCGATATTTACACAGCAAATCCGGCACACTGGCCACAAAGGTGTATACAAATATCTTCCAATAACAGCCGCACGATTTCCTTGCATCACTTTACAGACTGCAGCTGATACCGTTACAGTAGACTGTGGGTTCTGGAAACTGACAATATCGGGTGCAAGTAACGGAGATGCCTCAGTTCGTATAATTGATTGGCTAATTGACGTTTCCAGCTCACAGTTTAATGCGACTAGGATAATTTGTATTCCGAGCCAAACGAGTTTTCAAGTTGAGGCTAAAAAAGAGGTACTGTAACAACTCCGGATATTGAGTTAAATATAACACTACTTTTAGAAGAATTATAATAACTATGTCGCTGTATCCAAGTCTAACTGTCCCGACAATTTCGGATGATAAGTCCAACAACAGAACCAGTTTGGAAATAGAACCACAGAACTTTCGCCTACAGAAAATTGGTGAACTCGAATCTTTTCTTAGATCTGAAGTTGAATTTCGTAGCGCTCTTTTTAAAAAATACAGCAGAGCTGTGAATATGATTAACGGTGTTTCCGCCTCGAGTGCAGTTTTCGGTCTAGGGGCGGGTGCGGGAGGAGCAGCCTTGCTGGCAACAGGAGTTGGGCTAGTACCAGGAATAATTCTTGAAGTTTTTGCCGTGTTGTCCAGTTTGTTCGATGTTGCTGGAGTCGCCATCGGTCGAAGATGTTCGGCAAAAGCGGCAAAACACGAAGCCATACGAGTCCTGGCTAGCAGTAAACTCAATACCATACACAGCCATGTCTTAAAAGCTCTCGAAGATAATCTTATCAGCGAAGATGAGTACAAGCTGATTCTTGAAGAGGTTGAAAAATATCGCGTCATGAAAGATGAGATCCGGTCTAAATCTGTAGGAATGGCTGAAGGTTCCATCAGCGAAGGCTTAAAAAAAGAGCTGATCAACAAAGGTCGCGAGAAGGCACGAGCGGATTTTATAAAGCAATTGGCGGCTTCAGAATCACCTTGACAGTGAACTGTGTATGTTGGACTGATACTGCTAACGATGCTGCTGCTACAGAACCCCTAACGCCCACGGCCCCATTTTTACGAAATTAAAAAATATATGTGTGAGCACCCCTTTTTTCCCTTAATATTACCCAATAGCATATGGGATTTCCAAGATTTCCCAAGATTTCCATGAACTTGGGATTTTTCCCAAGATATGCATGAACTTGGGATTTCCCAAGATTTTCGTGAACTTGGGATTTTTCCCAAGATATGCATGAACTTGGGATTTCCCAAGAATTTTCGTGAACTTGGGATTTTTCCCAAGATTTTCATGAACTTGGGATTTTCCCCAAGATTTTCATGAACTTGGGATTTCCCAAGATTTTCGTGAACTTGGGATTTTCCCAAGATATGACATGATCTTGGGATTTCCCAAGATTTCTAAAATACGCCTATGCGATATTAAAAACTATTTAAAATTGCACATTATAATCGCTGTTCACCTGCGATTCGTCACTGTACACATGTGAATTGTTTCATTTGGACCTGTACAATAGGGACCGTAGGCTAGCGAACTCTAGCGATTAACTCAGCGACTGTTGCCTAATGCTAGTCCATGCCTAAAGGCCTAACATACCAACGCGCCCTACACATTCCAATGTGCCCGCTCACAGTGAAACTAGGACAACGCGGGCGTATTGGAATGTGGCTGTCGATGCAAGCCTGGCCTGTGGGCACTGCATGCATCCGATACTGTGGGCCTATCCACTGCATGCATCCGCTACTCGGCTGCGAACAGTGTTGCCCTGCTATAGCCTACTTCCTGTTTGGTGTATAAACGGAGGATTGTCGCATATGCTTCATCCAACTTCGTATATATAGGCCCTATATATGATACACAGATGCGCATTTGTGTATCATGACTGGCCGAGCTGTCGGCGTCTGAACCGAAATTGGGTCACGAGATAATTATTGACTAATCAGTTTTGGACCGTCGCATACGAACAAATCCGGTTCATGACAAGTGTACATATCTGGTTCTGCAGTTGTGTCGGGAGTTTGATCGACAGAACAGGCCGTTATAAACATTACAAAGTAAGAAGCTTTCTTTATTGCCAAAATAAATTTCTGTAACTGTATGCATGTATGTATGTATGACTTGTATGTATGTATGTATGTATGTATGTATGTATGTATGTATGTATGTATGTATGTATATAATAATATGTATACTATTTTCATATACAGTTGCTTGGGTTAACCACATGATAGGTCTACTGGTTGCTGTTTTTGTCGCTGTAATTGTTTTAATCAGTTGTTGACAGTTCATAAACAAGACTAATAGCTTTGACCGTGCTTCGTGACATGTTTTGACAGCTGACTTCTGTCTATCCTCTATAGGCCTATGCTCGTGGCAATTACATCCTCTTTAGGTTTGAAGCTGTATTCCTCTGTTGTGGTACACCCAGGTATAAAATGATAGGGGTGCGTGCACTGTGCAATTTCAGGTGGCCGGGGACCATGGGCCCCTATTCAAAAATGCGCTCTGCTCAGGCCTACTTGAAAATAATGCAACCTCCATTGAGATGGGGCTCTGGAAGCCTGAAGCAAACTCAAAATCGGTCTCGGGGAGGGACCAGGGACCATGGGCCGGAGACTATAGACCGGAGACCATGGGCCCTGGCCCCAAATCGGCATAAGACAAGAATGAACATCTTTTTTCCGCCCATCTCCAAAGCCTGAAGTCAACTCAAAGTCGATCTTGGCCCCAAACTGTAGTGTGCTACCGATGGTGGGTCGTCTGGAAGACCTCCGTTTGGGTTTAAAAGCCTACTGTGATGGATTGTTGATTTATTTAAGATTGTTTTGGCCCGAAATCGGCCTTACACATACTACTCTACTCATAAGGACTCCAAAGTCCAGACCGAGGGAAATAGGTAAGTTTTCAAATGTCCATAAAAATAATGGGGATAACATAAGAAAAATAATTCTGCCATGGTGGGATTCGAACCTAAAACCGTTGAACTTACATTTCATCACGCTAACCACTCAACTACGGAACACCTCACAAACGTAATGAATAATATTGGATCTTATTCTGCATGTATAGCCTTCTTCACTGCATACATTTTCATAGATTCAAAAGTCTTTGCATCACGCATTGTTAGATTATTTAAATTAGTAGTTTCATTCACTTTCTTTCAATTTTCTAACTAATTAAAACTAAAAGAAACAACTTTTTCCCGACATAAATTATCTGACACGTGACTGGCGGCTCGCTAGTTTTATAAACTTGCGGGCCGCCTGGCGGTCCGCTAGTCACTTCGAAAAATAAAATTAAACAAAATAGTAACAGACAGTAAATAAATAAATAAAGTTACATACAAAAATAAAAAACGGAAAAAAACGTGACTAGAAATAAAAAAGAAAAAACCGACGTTTTTTGGAAAAAATTAAAACCAAAAAAACGCTTTTTACAACTATGGGTGCGATCAAGCTAATTCAGAGGATTTGCGAAAAGGATTCCATTTGTTGAAGCACAGTTGATCAAATTGGTAATTCAGTGTGAACAAGTTTGAACTTGTATATGATGGTGAGAGATTTCATGTTGAGAATTTCTTTTTGCCAAGTGCAAATTATTAAAATCTTCTTTGCTGACTTTAGCATGAGCATTTGTCTTGCGACTTCATTTGATATGATAAGTTACCCAAATGAGGAGTAACAAATTAACAAAGTGGCTCCTTTCCACACAAAAATAACTACCTATAAAGACGGAAAGAAGCACAAATTTTCGAAGGCAACATATTCTTATTAGATTATTGAATAGTCTATCCTTCCGCAAAATAGCTCACATGTCAGTTGCAGCAAGTTATGTACAAGAACCTATGTTCACTTTAACCTCAAACTTACCATTTCTTTTCTTTACGGTAGTAACTACGAGCAGGCTGATAAAGCCTAATACAATAAGGATAATCAAAGGAACCATGTACGCGGAAATGCCCAATGACGTTCCTAAACCATACTTTGCAGCATTATCTGAAATAGAAAAAAATATGCAGTAGATCCAATGCTCCATTTTATAATCCCAAAAATTTTCATCCGATGTACCTTAAAAATCTGCTTATATGTCAACTATGTAACCGTTGCCATATATAAACAAATTCTGCTTATTTCCAGAAATACATTATTTCAAAAATAATTATAGACAACAAGTGTATTGTAGTTATGTTGTCAAGCAATTTAATCAAACTGCAATTCTTAGGATGGCACGCCATTCTGGATAAGTCGACTAGTTAAAGAAGTTAAAGAATAGGTTGAGCTGTATCGACAATATAAACAACGGCATAATCAGATTTGGAGTAAACATGATACAAGCACTGGACCTGACAAATTACTGAAGAAAACGACGATCATTATTCGCACCAAACGCTTCCAAAATGGACTGCCTCAAGGACTGATGATGACGTCAAGAAATCAGACTACACTGAATGAACTGCTCACAGTTCATAACAGACTGATTGAGGTTGAATTAAACGATGAACAAATAATTCGCACTTCACGATAGCAATAAAGGGCAAATAATAATATATTGTGCAGTTACATACCGGTAGTTACATTGAATTCACCTTCTCCTGATTTACGTTTCACAGTGAATGTGAAAAGCCTGGATTTCACATAAGCGTTTGTCAGTTTGTTGATTGCTTTACACGAGAAGCTGTAAGGTTCATCACGCACCATAGATGCATTTATGACGATGTTTGGTCCTTTTAAAACATTCCCTGTTTCCATTTCTGTCCATTCAAACTCTGGACTCTGAGTCGAATCCGCAGAACACACCAATACATCACCCGGATGAAAGACGTCCTTCGTTGGAGACACGGTTACATTCTTTGGACCATCTAACAAATACAAAATATATACCACTTATAGCATACACGAATGAAGTGCACAATAATATCAGCGTTCACAGTTGCGTTATTTTCAAATAAATATGTGATATATTCCTTTTAAAAAATGGCAAGATTTGTATACTTACAAAGTATTTCTATAGCCGGCGATGTCCATATGCTTTCGTATTCGGGAGTATTTGATGCTGTTTTAGACGGCTGACTAGACGAGCTATTCTTAAAATATGTCTTGCAAGAATATCTGTAACCTCGAGTAGATGAATTGATAACCAGACTTAAGTTTGAAGTCAACTCATTTTCCAATGGTTCCATGGCGTTTTCCTTAAGCGGAATGATCTGAACATTTGCGTTTCCAAAATTTTTCTGACTCCACTGCATAACAGGAGCCCAATAACCATTGTATGACACAGAACAGAACAGAATCACATGGGTCCCCTCTTTGATGAAGCGACTGCTGAAGTTGCATTGTGGTTCTGACGCTGAAATGTAAACTTAACCGATTAATAATTATATTTAAATATTGCAAATATCACATAAATTTATACTTAAGTTAAATTTTGATTAGGTTCTGAATTGCTACTATGATGTATGAAAATGTTAATGTCGCGAATGTTATTTCACATGAAACTTTGTGTTATCCATACATTCTTAGTAGGCTATGATTAGAAATATAATTATTAAGAAATTTCAGTCATTTGCCGGATACATACCAAGAACGATTAGTTGAGCTGTGGCTGTTTGACCTGTTGCTGTGCATTGGTAAAAGCCAGCGTGTTTCAGCTGAGTACTCTTCAGGCTCAACAGTTCTCCGGGTATTTTTCCTTCGGCAGAAAATTCTGAGAAGTTCTTCAGTACTGTAGAACCGTAGTTAATAGGTGTCATACCCTTACTGCGAACTGGTGTGTGATACCAATCTACCGTGTCTGTTCCTGGAGTTGGTTCACAAGTCATTGTCATATTAGTACCTACCACTACTGCCACATTGTTTGGCCCACGAAGAATAGCAGGAGCAACTGGAAGAAAAGTATGTATGAATAGTTTATGCATTATTAGGTAAATATTAGCTCGGTTCGCAATAGATAAAAAGCGAATCGAAGCTCTGATGTTTTGCAGGCGAAATTGTATTAGGTTTGGTAAGTGTTAGCAAAGCCTCCTCACTCACAATTACGCTTCAATTTAAATTATCATTAGGTCAAGTTTAAGGCAGTCCTTAGTTCTTCACGTACTCTTGGCGCGACAATGTAGGTATTATATATTTTCTGCAAACTGGTTTGTGATACCAATCTGCCGTATTTGTTCCTATAGAGATGGTTCTCAAGTCATTGTCATATTAGTACCTGCCACTACTGCCACATTGCTTGACCCTCGATGAATAGAGGATGCAACTAAGAGAAACTTGTTCGTTTTTACTGATAGCTTCAAAATAAAATATTGCAAATATTGCACATATTGTTTCAGGCGGCTATATATAACCGCTAAAGATGATCGAAGGCATATTAGGCTGGAACAAATCTTTGAATTGCATTTCATTTAACTTATTTGACGTGAAGCGTGGGGGCTTTGATTCGGCCCCAAATTAAATTGACCAATCTATGGTAATATAATAAATTAATCTATTTCAGCTAATTTAATCATAGCAAACACATCACACAATACATTACATGAAATTCTGTTGGTGTTTCTGTGCAAAGTGTGGCGATTTTTTAAACTAATTTTTCAGTTACGAATAAAAGTGACTTTCAACGAATAATATTTTGGAACTGTCTCACTGGAATAATATTCTTAAATTGAATGTTCTTGCTCAAAATTGTTTCTTCAGATAATAATATAATATAGGCCTACACATGTAGAGTCCAGCACACGTCCTTCTGCATTGCTTAGGCCATCTAAATGTCTTCTTCTGTCTTTATTTGCAATGCGTTTCAAAATATTGGCAGTACCTGCTTTAAAATAGAACAGTAACGAGACGACCATGTTGACTTCTTTTCGATTAAACACTTATACGGCAACAATGTTGTCTCTCCATTTTCCGAAACTTTGCAATGTTGCCCAGTTGCCAACTGCAATGTGTGCACAATTAATACAGGCGCAAAATATGAGTCCCGATAAACAGTGCATTATCTTTCTCTTTCACCACTGTACAGTACTAGTGGATGTTACTTGCTCTAGGCTTATTCTTTCACTTTCTCTTTTGTTGAAATTGAAGTGGCTCTTGCTGCAAATGGTCAGCGAGTGAATCATGTAACGTGTAACTAGGTTAAACTCAATTGTATTCTATCTAAATTAGCCACTAGTTTCATGTTGGGCCGTAGGTTTTTGCTATATCCGTGTTGAGGATTAGGAATGGGCCGATTGTCATTTTTCGCAGATTACCGAATCCGGATAGTAACCGGATATTTGGCTGAGGGCAGAGATATTGAATTATTGAATTTAATAATACAATTTCTGTCGTATAGTACTTAACATTCAAAGCTAATTTTGCGCTGAAATGTAAACTAATGTCCAAACGACGCCATTTTCCACGATTCTGAGCCTCTTTCTTCATTTTGCTGTATCCGTTTTTCTCCATCGTCCAGTCCAGCAGCATCATTCTCGGTCTTCCTCTTGTCGTTCTCCCTTCTATTCTCTTCTCGATGATGTCCTTCAGCAGAGAGTCTTCCCTCATGACGTGTCCTATCCATTTCCTTTGAAGTTCTCAGATTGTCTTTATAACTGATCTTTCTTCTCCCGCCATATTTAATATTTCCTCGTTTGTCTTATGTTCCTTCCAACTTACTATCTCCATTCTATGATATATCCAAAAGCTTCTTCAATATATTAAATTTAAAATAAGCACAATTTGGTTTTCATTTTAAAATGTGGCAAGAATAATCATAGTCAGCGACGTAGCAAGCTATAGGCCTAATTGCGCCCTGTGCCAAACGCAAAACTAGCGCCCCACGGCCCCACCCTTTCCCAAAAATCAACTTAACCAGTAACGACGTAAATTATGCAAATTATGAGAACATAGCCTAGATAAAATAAATGAAAATATATAGATAGGCCTACGATACATTGTAATGTAATGTACTGGTAACAGTTCTGAGCGGCTATTTACTAATATTTTCAAACAAGTCAACGACAATTTAAAATAGACGTGCATAGGTATCTATCTATTAATACTATATATGAAGCATTGAAGCACACACACCATTACTTGTTATTTCATTTTATTACATTTTTTTCAATTATGATTGATATTTCATGTAATCATATTTCACGATAAAGTAACTATAGTCTCAAAATTTGCGCGCTTCCCTCTTGAATTGCGCCCTGTTCCACGGCATCGCTGGAACACCCCTAGCTACGGTACTGGGAATAGTGAATACTAAGAATCTGCTGTTTTGTGGTGTCGGTTCAGAAGAAGAAAGAATTTTATCGCACGTTTTATCAATAAATTAGCTTAATTATTGTTTGATGGCGTCACTGGCGTATTGTCAAACCGTACTTCTGACGTATTCACAAAGTGATCGAGCCAAAACCGATTGAGTAAGTTGACGATTCTAAGCATTGAAAAAGACGTTTTATATCAATTCGATTTTGACAAAGTAATAGCTGCGTTTGTATCTGCAAAAAACACAAATATTAGCTCGTATCCAGTAGCTTTAAACCTTTTATGTTTCTTAGCCTTCTTAATCTTAGGCTCTTAAAAGACAATTATGACAATATGTTACTATCAGAGGCGCGTTTATAGAAAACGGAGCCATAGGCGCAAACATTTTTGGGGCCCTTCTGAACTTGTAGACAAAAAGTCTGAAACTCTGGTGGTGTTTCGCCTATCATGTGCAAAAACCTGCGACGTTGAACTTGAAGCCGTTTTTGTCACACACGACGTTTAAGGTGCAAACAATGAATTTTTCTCGTCCTCTCAATATGACGTCATTCTTGGTAGTTTCGTCAAAAAACAAAGTAGGCATACGTACGTTTTCTTTTACGTTTTCTGCGGCTGTTCGTCTTCATATCATAGGCGTAGCTACATTGAGGCACGAGGCGGCAGTTGCCTCCTCTTGCCTTTTTATAATTATACTGTAACTTCGATTGACTAATGACCCCAATGATCAGGATTTTGCCAATGGTCTTTGAAGCTGCCTCCTCTTGAATTTAAGTCTCGCTACGTGCCTGCTTCACATGCAATGTCATAATTGCTTTCAATACCAAGTTTAAGTTTAGCCTCCGTCTCAATGTTGGGAAAATTTTCTCTGACGTTTGAGCAGATTGTTTTAAAGAATTCAAGCATTAAATAATTCAAATTCGACAAACATAGCCTTTGATCCTGCAGAGATTTGCTGATGGCATTTATTCTTTGCAGTATTTATTCTTTGTATAAACGGCGTACTTGTCAGATTATTTTTGATAAAAAAAAATTGATTGATTGATTGATTGCAATGAATTTAACCATATTGTCATTAGAGCTATCTTCTTTCGTTTTGCAGCTCCAGAATATTAGCAACGTTTCATCGCGTCAGATTGTAATCAATGTTTAATACTATTAAAATTTCAATTACTATTACTAACTGGTTATCAATACTAATAAAAGTTTTGAACACTGTAAAATGACGGAATTATCAGACTAAACTTTCAACACGCAGGCCTAAACTGCAGCAGAAGACAAAAAATATTCTCATTCGTTTTGGGCCCTTCAAGATTTCGGGGCCCTAGGCGCGCGCCTAGTGCGCCTACTGGCAAACGCGCCTTTGATTACTATTCGTGTTACAATAGCAAAATGTTGAAACAAGTGATAGCCCTGCTCACTGCTAACCGCTTTGTTCGTTAAATTTGTCTTTTCATAATTATATAAATTATGTTTAATTACTTATTACAGAAAAAACCATTGAATAAAATTTGGAACCTATATCATAGTTG
Organism: Aporrectodea caliginosa; assembly: GCA_020284085.1. Classification (NCBI taxonomy): domain Eukaryota; kingdom Metazoa; phylum Annelida; class Clitellata; order Crassiclitellata; family Lumbricidae; genus Aporrectodea; species Aporrectodea caliginosa. Next base: position 391,309 of record JACEVL010000602.1, on the reverse strand, counting down.
TAATTATATCAAATTAGTAGGCCTACACACTGTTACCATGGAGTAGGTCTATTATTACTAGATCTATGATATGAACGATGAACAGTCAACTAGAAAATTATGAATGGGCGCAGTCTTTAAGCTTTGCCTCGGGCGCAGGAATCCCTACTTAGTACTTACGCCACTGAGTAAATAACTGGTGAAGGTGCTCTGGAGCAGTTGCTTTTCATACTGCTTCTCAGTGACATCTGGTGTGAGACAAGGGAGTGTTCTGTCGCTCTCCCTATTTATCATATTAATTAATATGTTTGTTATGCGACTGCGCCAACTTCATATAGGATGTCACATCAACTCGTTATTTATTGGCTGTCTGCTCTACGCGGACGACATGTTGTTAATATCTCCTTCCGTTAATGGGCTGCAAAATATGCTTAACCTATGACCGCTTTGTTCGTTAAGTTTGTCTTTTCATAATTATATAAATTATGTTTAATTACTTATTACAGAAAAAACCATTGAATAAAATTTGGAACCTATATCATAGTTGTAATTATATCAAATTAGTAGGCCTACACACTGTTACCATGGAGTAGGTCTATTATTACTAGATCTATGATATGAACGATGAACAGTCAACTAGAAAATTATGAATGGGCGCAGTCTTTAAGCTTTGCCCCGGGCGCAGGAATCCCTACTTAGTACTTACGCCACTGAGTAAATAACTGGTGAAGGTGCTCTGGAGCAGTTGCTTTTCATACTGCTTCTCAGTGACATCTGGTGTGAGACAAGGGAGTGTTCTGTCGCCCTCCCTATTTATCATATTAATTAATATGTTTGTTATGCGACTGCGCCAACTTCATATAGGATGTCACATCAACTCGTTATTTATTGGCTGTCTGCTCTACGCGGACGACATGTTGTTAATATCCCCTTCCGTTAATGGGCTGCAAAATATGCTTAACCTATGCAAGTATGTATGTCTATTTCTAATGATTTGTCTCTGCGGTTCAATACTTCCAAGTCTCATTGCATTGTAATTTGTTGTAGGTAAATCCGCTAAACTCGCAATTACTCTGGGAGATGTCTCGATTCCTTGGGTGCAATCAATAAAATACTTGGGTGTGATGATTAATCATGGTAAATCGTTTAATTTTAACACGGAATCTGTTAAAGGCTTCATTTGTGGCCTTGGTAGACTAGACTTACATCAAATATTAAGAAACCACTGATAACTACTGTTGCATGATGTTCTATAGGCGACTAGTTCATTCGACATATAATTTTCTACATGCATGGATTCACGTCACAATGGGGAATTTTTTTGTGATTAACTGACATAGTAGATAATTTTGTTAGTTTGATCTTACTGAGCACAGCAGCAATATTTTACTGTAATCTATGGCTGTTTACTGGTTGCTCAGTGCTCTGAAATGTGATATCGGGTCTATTCAAAGAAAGCAACGCAATTGCCATTGACACAGTCAATCAATCAATGCCTTATTGTTCACCGAAGAGAACATAGGCCTAATCATATAATCACAGAAACCATAAGCAGAAGTAAGCATGCAGTGAACAATGGGAAACCCCAATATAACGAACCGTTCCGTTAACAGAGGTTTCCCAATTACAATTATCAAGTTCAGCCAATGGAGTAAATCATAAATACCAATTACGTGAGTAATCGTTAGTAACAATATCCTAACTTTGTATACCAAAGCATCAGGTGTTATCTATTCAGTTAACATAGCAAATACACGTAAATAATCTGATAACATGTCTGATAACAACGTATAGAATGGAATTAAAAAGAAAAATGAAAAACACTGGAATGCAACAATCTTAATAAGATTGGGCAACAATCCTGTAAGCAAGAATTATGTACATAGTCGAAGGCCATACATAAACAATTACTTCTCACTCTGTTGTATATTACCACGAAGCCTGTCGAATTGTAAAATTCATTCTGAGCTGTTACGTTATTGTTAAAAAGTAGGAATATTTTATACGACATATTTATATGAAAGCGTACAACGAGCATAGTTTCTTTGCTGTCTAGACATTGTTTTTGACAGTGCGAGAAAGATCATTAAAGCCAGTCATTTTATTCTTCAATTGAAGTATTTTAAATTTTCATTCCATAAATGTAATTCTTCGAAACTACAATTTTTCCAAAGTATAATTAACAAGATAATGAAAAATGGCTTTCCGTGGTTTATTTGTTTATGTTTCATTCTTGCAGACCTAGCAGCAACAGAAAACAAATAATGTTTTTTACTGTATTACAGCTAGCAGTGTAAATGGAAGAAAACTTCTGCACTTCTGTCACAAGGTTGAAGACAGGAATGTTGTTACTTGGGAAACCAAAGGCAAAACGTTCAATTGATGTATTGCCTACAGGAAGCCAGCACTACAGGCCTTGTGCCTTTTTCATCATCACAAGGTTATGTGTCAAAGAGTTTGAATGCCATGACTATCAAGTTAATCTGGAATAAGGCAGAATTGCTACAGCAATTTCAATTGCTGCAGCATTTCAGCATTTCAGTCGAATATAGTGTAAAAGCGAAGGGTCTAGTGGAGGATATAATTTTATAAAGTAAAACAAAACAGTCACAGAAAAACAAGAAGCACTTGTGAAAAAGTGCATCTCATTTTTGATATTTCCAGTAAGCAACCTGAGCATGTTCTCAAAATTGATGAGTATAAGCGGGTTTTGGCAGATCAGCGAGAACCACAAAAGACGAGCATGGTCGATGTGGGCAAGGATCTTAACCTTCGGAGGCCGAAGTGGGGTAGATTTCTACCCCAGCGGTGTTTGGATGTTGATTGCGGAGTAACTGTAGGTAGTCATAACTTGACGTTCCACATGTTTACAAGTTAACACCCCCGACATATTCCCACACCAAAACGATCATCATGTCATGTTGTCTGAGAAAGTTATTTCAGTTCAAAGTGTCATGGGGTAGAAATCTACCCCACTTCGGCCTCGGCGTTACAATTTTTTCGTTCATAATGAAGATGTATTTATAGCAGATATTACTCAAAATGTGTTTATCTAAGCTCATAGATAAGCTAGAATGACAAATGAAGCGTCCATTGTGATAGTTCCAAGGTCAAGGAATCGAACTATCGCATTGGCAATAGTGTGGGAATAGTACTATCCAAGATGGCGGCCAATATGGCCGCCGAAACTCAAAATGTGTATATCTACGCTCATAGATAAGCTAGAATGACAAATGAAGTGTCCATTGTGATAGTTCCAAGGTCAAGGAATCGAACTATTGCATTGGCAATAGTGTGGAATAGAACTATCAAGATGGCGGCCAATATGGCCGCCGAAACTCAAAATGCGTATATCTACGCTCATAGATAAGCTAGAATGACAAATGAAGTGTCCATTGTGATAGTTCCAAGGTCAAGGAATCGAACTATCGCATTGTGAATAGTGTGGGAATAGTACTATCCAAAATGGCGGCCAATATGGCCGCCGAAACTCAAAATGTGTATATCTACGCTCATAGATAAGCTAGAATGACAAATGAAGTGTCCATTGTGATAGCTCCAAGGTCAAGGAATCGAACTATCGCATTGGCAATAGTGTGGGAATAGTACTATCAATATGGCGGCCAATATGGCCGCCGAAACATAAAATGTGTATATCTACGCTCATAGATAAGCTAGAATGACAAATGAAGTGTCCATTGTAATAGTTCCAAGGTCAAGGATACGAACTATCGCATTGGCAATAGTGTGGAAATAGAACTGTCCAAGATGGCGGCCATATGAGCGTAGATATACACATTTTTGAGTTTCGGCGGCCATATTGGCAGCCATCTTGGATAGTACTATTCCCACACTATTGCCAATGCGATAGTTCGATTCCTTGACCTTGGAACTATCATAATGGACACTTCATTTGTCATTCTAGCTTACCTATGAGCGTAGATAGACACATTTTATGTTTCGGCGGCCATATTGGCCGCCATCTTGGATAGTTCTATTTCCACACTATTGCCAATGCGATAGTTCGTATCCTTGACCTTGGAACTATTACAATGGACACTTCATTTGTCATTCTAGCTTATCTATGAGCGTAGATATACATATTTTATGTTTCGGCGGCCATATTGGCCGCCATCTTGGATAGTACTATTCCCACACTATTGCCAATGCAATAGTTCGATTCTTTGACCTTGGAACTATCACAATGGACACTTTATTTGTCATTCTAGCTTATCTATGAGCGTAGATATACACATTTTGAGTTTCGGCGGCCATATTGGCCGCCATCTTGGATAGTACTATTCCCACACTATTGCCAATGCAATAGTTCGATTCTTTGACCTTGGAACTATCACAATGGACACTTTATTTGTCATTCTAGCTTATCTATGAGCGTAGATATACACATTTTGAGTTTCGGCGGCCATATTGGCCACCATCTTGGATAGTACTATTCCCACACTATTGCCAATGCAATAGTTCGATTCTTTGACCTTGAAACTATTACAATGGACACTTCATTTGTTATTATAGCTTATCTATGAGCTTAAATATACATATTTTTAGTTTCGGCGGCCATATTGGCCGCCATCTTGGATAGTACTATTCCCACACTATTCACAATGCGATATTTCGATTCCTTGACCTTGGATATATTAGAATCGACACCTCATTTGTCATTGTAGCTTACCTGTGAGCTGAGATATTACATATTTCTTTGGGGTAGAAAACTACCCCACTTCGGCCTCCGTGTCCAGAAACGGAGCTTCGGCCTCCGAAGGTTAATAAGAAGAAGGAGACAAGAGTTGCAGAACAGAAAATAAGAGAAGCCAGGTAGAAGCATGAAATGCTAAGAAAATCAACAGTTACTGAAGGGTTTGATTCAAGAAACCGGGCAACTATAGCTTGCAAGAGCAGCAACCTGAATTATGACGAAGAGGATAATGATGATGACGACGACGATGAAACATGAATTTGGTTATGAAGTCAAGATCCCTTTGTAATACAAAAAGTGTTGAATACTCCTGAAGGTTTACAAGGAGATGCAGCAGAGAAAACCCTTGCATTTGACAAAGCAGAATCTGCATTGGATCATAGAAACTTGTCAGACAGATTCACTATCTTGGTAGCTGAAACCGCGTAAGCAAACTGTTAAAACTTAAGCAGACGAAGGTCCGCTGTCATTTTCAACTATTCATCGCAAGCAATCACTTGTCAGCAAGACTAGATAATATATTCCAAGATACACTTACAAGAAAGTGATGGCGTTGTGCCTACTGATTTTCGGAGATACGGTCGGTGATGGGATGTATTGTTTCTTCAGACAGCCATATTATACCCACATGGATGACAAAGGAAAGGCCTATCTATTGCTTCGAGACCAATCTTTTCAGAGATCAATCTCAATTGACAGCCTCTGACAGAAGAAATGTCACTGCATTCTGTTTATTTGCAAGTCATACAAACGTGAGATAGCAGGCCCCATGGCGTCTGATAACGATTTGCAGTTGAAGAAGCAGATCAGGCAATGGGGGGTTGCTGGTGAATAATTCTAGAATAAAATTCTACAATTATTACGGACATTTTAGTTAATAGATGTTGTGAATTAGCCTTATAATATGTTTTCTTATGAGTACTTTGAGTTACCAATCAATACATTGTTCATGCTATTGAACTTTATTCTGTGTATGATATACCGTATGGCCATCGCCTCAATTTGTAACTTGAATACGACTGTATGGAAACTTTTGTGCTTACTGAGCAACTTCTAAAATGCATTTGATCTTGAAATTTTTTATATAGAATTAGACGTATCTACCCCGCTTTGCACGGTTGTCTCTACGTGATATATTATTTTTTCCTGGATTAAATATAGCAGACGAAGCTCGTACTCTTTTCAGTGTTACATTGGCAAGCCTTTATTTAATAATCGTTGCCGCTTGATCGGGTTAGTCCCAATCCTTCACCACCACTCGCCCGTTTGATTGGACGCCAAGGCGGCCACGCCATTTAGGATCGACGTGCAAGGACCGTGCTAACTCAAGATTACAATTTCTTAAATAAGCCAGCATCGGGAAGCGAACTGCGAATGACGCTGTCTATAGGCCTACGCAATATATGCAGCTCTTACCAATGTAGCTAGATGACGTCTTTCGCTTGTCGAAGAAATCCCGAAATCCGTTGCGAATGCTCTGTTTAAGAGGCCGTGTGTTGTAGGACGTTAAGAGAAATCAGAAACGGTTCGAAATTTAAAATGTCCATAATATCGATATTTAAAGTGAATTGTGAGTTAGGAATAGGCCTAGTACCGTTTACCTACAAATTGTTTTTAAAAGGTTTTGTAAAAAAATTTCCTATCGCGCGAACGTTCCGTTTCGGACTCTTTAGCGGGATTGACAAACAAACAAACGGAAGGGCAAACTTTGAGACTTATGGTATAAGATTGAATCTGTACACAAAAGTGTTGCTGTTTTATATTTGTTCCACGCTGTGTAATGTTGATGCCTCATTTCATTCGTTTATTACTTTATTGAAACCAGTTACAACAGCTTAATACTGCCGTGCTTTGGCAAAAGGAAGCAAGTCCAGTTTAGGGTCAAAATGACATATCGGTATCATTTTGGTTCAAGAAGCAAGTCCAACACAATCGACTATATAACTAGTCATTATTGCATGTTGTTCTGGCGGAAAAGCAGATGCAGAAAGAAGCATTTCCATGTAGTACTGGAAAATTCTAAGGCAAAAAGAAGCAATTGTACGCGTAAATTCAGACCGATTTTCAGGCCTGAGTTGTTTTTTGCATTTTCTCAGAAACTAAAATTTGTGACTTGCTTCCTTTTGCCAAAGCACGGCAGAATAACAATATAGGCCTACAATATAGCTTCCATAGGCTACAAAAAGCAGACCCGAAAGTGCAAGGTTCAGCCTAATGGAACCGTCTATGACATAAATCTCTATATACAATGACTTCTGCAATGATCAATTTCACCATATATAAATATGCAAATAATTATTAAAAATGTAAATGTAGGCTATGACACAGATCTAGATATTAATGTAGATATAGATATTACTTGCACTGTTTGTCATCAGCAGGCCGGGCTATGAGTCGGACGCGGGATGCGTTGGGAATGTGGATGTCGTCAAACCGCCTTCGCCATAACCTGGCAAAAACTAAATTCATTTGGCTGGGCATCCGGCAGCAATAATGCCGGGCTTGACTTAGCCACCCTTGCTATTGAATTCCCCAGTGACCGTATACTTTCTCCACTGCTAACAGTTCGCGACCGTGGCATCCTACTGGACCCAGAACTTATTTTTGCTCCTTACCTCCACTGCCTTAGTCGCAATTGCTTTAACCAGTTGCGCCAGCTTCGCACTGTCGCACACTCAATGACTCCCAGTGCTGCAATCACTTTGCTGCATTCCTTTGTCAGTGCTCGACTTGACTACTGTTCTTCTCTTTACTCCGGCCTACCGTCTGGTCAGCTGGCGTGCCTCGACCGGGTGTTCCTCTCTGCGGCGCGCCTTATTGGCCGAATACCAAAATTCGGCTACGTCTCTAATTACATGCTGGGAACCCTACGCTGTCCCTGTCCGCAAACGCAATGTGTACAGGATCGCCTCCCTGGTGTCGAGATGTCAGCTGGGCCTTATCCCAACCTATCTGCGGGACCTCTTTCGTCCCATATCTGGCGCCCAGGGTTGACGCTCCCTTCGCTTCTCTGGGGAGGCTCATAGTCCCGTTTGCTTGTACAGTTACCATGAAAAATCGTCCTTTCTCAGTGGTAGGCCCGACTGTCTAAAATGGGCTGCCCTTGGAATTGCGCCTGCTTCCCTCTGACACGTTCTATACTAACCTGAAAACTGTTCTTTTGGCCGTGCTTGAGCCGGGAGCACCTCTGAGTAGTTTCCTTGAAGAGGTGCAATATAAATCTCCCAAATAAAAGAAAGAATAATGTAAAACAGAAGATTTAAGAGTTTGCTTACATGATATTTGCTATCCTGTTTAAGAGCAACTTTTAAGAGCCTTTCAAGATTGCATTGATCTGATTCAGTGCATCTAATTCATAGACTATTCACTGGTATACATGTATTGCGAACTGATACAAATCTTTGTTAAACTCGTTACATTAAGCTGGATCCTAATTTGCACGGTTTGTGCATGTGACAACTGTGGGATGTAGCCAAATTTGGCCGACTCTTTCTTAGCCTTCAGTTAATGAATTTAAGAAACTGTGTTGTTAAAAGCTTCAAATTGGTAAAACGAATTTCATTAGAATGAGGCAGTGAGTTCGGATCATTCGAACCATCAGAATTTAGGCACAAATTAACTATATACTTAAATTTCTTAAGCCATAATGCAAATTTTTAGTTGGTTATTTTCTTTAGGTGTTCGCCAAAAACACTAGCTGCAGTAAACTGTCAGTTGATGTTGTGTTAGCAAAATATAGCTTTTTCTCGCTCGCTCTTTTCATTCTTCCTCTTAAATCCTTTAATAAATACATTGTACACTCAAGCCAAATCAAAAATCTTATGCAAGACAGATATAACTGCGTCTTTAGTCGGTAGATGAAGGTATGTATGTCTCCTGTTTTGCTGACGAAAAACCACTGTCTGGTTACTCTGCAGTAATGAATTACGCAAATATGACGCCATACTAACGTTAATGTAATAGCTCATAGCTCATGTGAAATGGAGCTTACTTTTCCATGTCAAATATAAGAATTTTGCCATCTATCCATTTTTTATTTTCTTTTTTGTTGTCCGCAACCAATAGCTGACGTTTAGATTTCGATTCTTGAAGATAGATTCTCAGAGGTCCCTTTAGTTTCTCTCCTGTTTTGGTGACGTCTAGCTCCCCTTTCCATTGTAATTGACAGGTTAACATAATAATTCTTCCGTGATATAGATCAGCCACGTAGATGGTTCCATCGTCATCAACAGCCAGTGTTCTTGGAACTGCCATGTATTGGTAGCTGGGTATATCTGGTTTGTTGGAGAAGCTGTGCAGCGCTTTTCCTTGATCGTCAGTTATGCAGACTTCTTGGAAATCGTCGTGGGTGTCGCCAAAACTCGTCACAAAATTACCATCGGGTAATTTGACGGCGTGCCATAGATGCAGCTTGTTTCTGTCTGTCTGGAATCTCTTTATAAGTTGTCCATTTGGAGAATATTCTTTGATCGTATTATACCAGCTTTCTGCGACAATAACATGCGACTCCTTGGTGATCGAGAGGCGACCCTTTTCGTTGTCTGAAATCCAACTGGTTTCAATAGTTCCATTCTTATCAACACAAAATATTTCTTTGTCTTCGGCCGCTTTCTTCCAGTCGCATATGTATAGACATTTCTTTCTTGGACAGGAAACCATATCATTCGGGTTAACCAACCCCACAACAGACCAAGCACGCAGGAAGGTGAAAGTAATTAAATCAAATACTTCGACCATGCAACCGTCTTTTGTTATAAAGAAGAGTTCATTATCTATGACTGACAATCCATAGATGGCCTTATTTTTGTTGGCCTTCGTTCTTGGTGCAATCCCTGTAGAACAACATTGTATTATTTGTAACAAGATCTTTGTAATTAATTATTGCCAAATAGTATGTTGATAAAATTATAAATTATCGTTAACGTAGGATAATCGTAAGATCTGCATCTTGCCCAAATAGCGTAGTTGCAGAAGCCAGCATATTCACAGGCGATCAGTCAAAACAAAATCAGGTGGTAGCATAAGTATGATCGTAATCGTAATCTCGATATTTTTACAGCGCCCACAAAAGCGAAGTCGCGGGAACCAACTTATTCACAGGCGCTTAATCAAAAAGAATCGATAGGCAGAGGTCAAGATCCGGAGAGTCAGGCAGGCAGACAGACAGACGGCTAAGGCGGATGACCTTTAGAGTTGAAATGGCGAGGGAGGTGAGGGGAGGAGAAGGAATCGGGATAGGATTTGAGAAAAAGCAGCGTTTTCAGTTTTCAGTGGAAGAACTGTGGAGAGATATCAAGAGGTGAGGTTCTTTTTTTGTTCGTAGGATGAATCAGATAGTTGTCGTAATACTGGGGAGTTTGTTCCAAAGAGGCGGAACAGCTATGTCGGTGGAGCGATTTGCAAATTTAAGTGATGAGGTGACGGGAGGGCGGAGCAGTGTGAGGGTGGAAGATGAACGGGTTGAACGAAGTGGTTAGACCGTGAACAACTGACGGAGATACGAGGGTTGAGAGGATTGAAGTGTGTTGTAGGTGAGTGATATGAACTTTATATTCTATTCGTTCAGGAATTTTGAGCCAGTGGAGTCATTTCAGGACAGAAGTGATGTGGTGGTGTGTGTGGGTTTGGTGACAACATGGGCAAGGGCATTCTGGATAGCTTGGAGGCTTTTTATTTGGGTGATGTCTATGTTCAGGAAAAGAGCATTGCAGTAATCTAATTTGGCGTGAACTATAGATGCAGCGATTGTAGATGCAGTTTTGAAGTCGAGTATAGAACGGATTCTACGAAGATCACGGATGTGCATAAAGCAAGAGCGGGAAAGATGGGTGATGTGATCGGAAAAGCTAAGAATCTGGTCGAAATTCACACCGAGGTTGCGGATAGGAGAATTTGCAATGAATGTCTTGGTGGAGGGAAATAGATAGATCTGGAATGTTCTTGAGTTGCTCTCGTAGGCCTATAAGAATTAATTCATCTTTAGATGGGTTCAGGCACAACAGATTTTAAGGTCCCCATGAATATTAAGTTTGATTTAAGAGCAAGAATTAGAACCGAAGAAAAAAGGTATATGTTTCCATCTCTCTAAATGGAACTTAAAGAGAAACGGACATTAATTTCGCCTCTTTTGAGTTCACATAAAAGTGGTCTACCAAAACGTGTTATCCACTCCGTTCATACTGGTAATAGTACTTGCGGAATTAAATCTATCCTACGTTAACACCTGTTTTCGAATTCACAAGAGAACAAACAATTGATTAGCCTACCATTGTTCATCAGAGGTGTTTGCTGCTCGGTCAACTGTTGTACCTCGTCTGCTGATTGTATCTGGTCGTTCCCTATAATACAACAGCTTAAAGTTTAACCTTGTATTCGTCATACAAAACTATGCTCACCAAGTCTAGGTAGGTAACAGCGTCAAGGTGAACAATGTCACTGAGAACTTTATATATATATATATATAATTATATATATATATATATATATATATATATATATATATATATATATATATATATATATATATAGAGAGAGAGAGAGAGAGAGACAGACAGACAGACAGACAGACAGGCAGACAGACAGACAGACAGAGACACAGACAGAGACAGAGAGACAAAGAGAAAGACAGATAGACAGAGACAATGCTCTAGCAGCTCGCTCTCTCGCTCTGTCTCTAACTGTTCTCAGTTCTTTACCGCTGTTGTCGCCGAACACAAAAGACCTGTGAGTGGCATATTTCTCCTATTCATTTAAAAATTTAGCTCAGAGTAGTAGAATTACTGTAGCCGACACTAAATTATGATGAATAAATATTATTAATTGAAAACTAACTTACGTATGAGTGCACGCCGTGTAGTTTTTCTGCATAAAAGAAAAACATAGCTCAAACGTGAGATCATTTTGCATGATAGAAAACACAAATCTAATTAAGCTGACCCCATACATAGTTGCATGTCTTCTGCAGAAATGCTTATTTATATACGCTTGCAACTCGTTCAAAAAGAACGCACTTAAAGTACTGTTCTTATTCTTGATTGATACTCAAGCTCTAGTCAAACCAACCATATTTCAAGTTTGACAGCAGTTCTTGTAAGTAAGTAAGTAAGTAAGTATATTCTTTATTTATCCAACTGCATAACCGCACTTTGGTTTACATGAAATTACACATTATAAAGCATTCTTGTTAAAAACGTTTTTCTCATTAAGTTGTCAGCCTGTGGGACAATTCGGTCATGTGGTCTGGGACGCAGGGAATAGGGGAGTGTCTTTACAGGAGGGAAGAGCGGGTTCAGAACATGGCCGGGGACCGTCAAGGCAGCAGTAAAGAGGTTCCCATCTGCCGTTCTATACAACTGTTCTAATGTTGGGTTACTCACTGGAAGGTAGCGTAGTCGGACCAGACGGTCCATCACGGACTGTAGTCTATTGCGCTCCTGCTGCCCCGCAAAACCCCACCATGCCGGTGACGCGTATAACAAGCGGGACACAGTGGTCATTCGGACAACATCATGTAGCATTGGTCCTGCAAGGCCATGACATGTGTCGTCATGATGCGCAGAGCATACATCGACTGTCTAGGTTGGACACATATGCGTTTTATATGCATTTCAAAGCCAATATGTTCAGTCATGACCACCCCGAGGATTACCATGCTCTGGACCCTTGGGAGTCCTGGCACTTCCCCATGGATTGCTTCCTGTCCCGCCCCCCGCTCGCGTGGGCGGCGGATTAACATATCTTGAGTTTTCTTTTGATTCAGGCTCAGGTTACATCTCGCAGCCCACTCCGTTACATGGTCCAGTTCGGCCCTGGTCGTGTCTCTTCTTGAGGATGGTATTAACAAATAAGTATCATCAGCGTACTTAGCCAATCGATTGTGAGGGTGGACTGTTTTTTGTTTTGATATGGCCGTGATGAAATTCAGGGGCCCTAGGCCAAAGCCCTGGACAATGATAGCGTTTATGTAAGCGAATGTTGAGATTAATCCATTATATTTAGTTACATGGTTTTCGATCACACAGGAAAGCCGCCACCCAGTTGTAGACACAATCCGGTATGGGCAAATGGGCAACTTTGCGAGATAGTCGTGGCTGATCATATCGAAAGCTTTGGTAATATCAAGGGCAATCATGTGAATGTACTGATTATCTTTGAGGAGCTCCACGAGGTTATGTGTTAGGGCTATAAGAGCTGCGGTGGTGGATCCCGTTGGACGGAAGGCCGAAAATTGTTGATTTGTGTGTGGTTCTGTCAAAAAGGGATGAAAAAAGCGGTGCGCTATGATTTTCTCCGGGAGACGGCAGAGGATAGACGTGACCGATATAGGACGGAAGTCAGCAGCCTCCACGGGATGGGATACCTTTGGCACCGGCGTATATCCTGGTAATATCCAGACATTTTTAATCACTAAATAGCTGTTGAAAATTTTGTTCCAATAAAATATAGGATGGCTTTAATTTGCAAGATACCTTTTCTGTTTCCATAGAATAAATCCGAATATGCCCGATATGAGAAACGCAATTGTTACAGCCAAAAAAGTCACTGTGAGCACGATCACGTTTTGATTGCTTGCCTCTTGTGCAACGTTTGATGCCAACATATCTAAGTATAACAAGCAAAGAAATATGTAGAACGGTTTTGTATCGTACATGAAATTAGCAGTAGGATTATGAGACAAGATTATGAGGCAAGATTAATGAGATTAATCAATTCGTGCACAAAACGGTCACTCTTAGAACGTTTGTTACGTATATAATAATAGGGTGATTCAACAAAATTCTGCTGGTGGCTCGGTCGCATTATAAACGTGGAGTACGAGGTTGCAACATGTACTCTGCCTCCGACACTAATCATCTTCGATATGAAAAAGTGTCGTTAAGCCCAAGTACATACATCAACAAAATTGAAAATTGTATATTTGTTGTGCGCTTGCTTTTTTCTGTTCCTTTTGGTAATAAAATAACAGGGGAAAAATTTAATTGAAATTGGATAATATTTAGTACTGCCTCAACGACCTTGAAATTATTTAACTTTAACTCGTTTTGTCCAAAAATTGAATTTTGAGTAAACAAACAATTTCACTGGAATGCTTATTAATGCAGTCTTAAAAAACAATGTAGCACTGCCTAAGAAGCTATTGTCTATAATTATTTTAAATCCCAATATGTTCTTTATCAATTAAAATAAAAATTGGTAGAAAGTATGTAAGTAGCCTACCCAATTTCTATACTGTATTTACTAGATAACACTGTTCATTACATTCAGGAAAAAGTGTTTTTTGCTTGAATTTGGAAATTGTTTCCGATGGTCTTCTATAATTTGGAACAAAAATTGTTTTTGATCTTCTTGCTTCGTCAAGATTGAGTTGAAGGTTGATGCTAGTACAATCCCTCTTTGATACGTACTTTAGTTTCTGTGGAAATGTTTTCGGAAAGAAACCAAGTGGTGCCATTTCTTTGCCGAGATACCATAAGTGCCGACCAATTGCTTTCAATCCTGTTTGCGATATTACTTTACATGTTGATGAATATTTGGTTAGCTCTTATAATATTATCAAGTGCAGACCATTGGGACATGTGATCCGTGCTCTCACATAAACTACAGTTATAAAAAATTCAAATTTCAAACAACCATCGGCTTCATATTGTCTTAGCTTGAATTTACTTAGAAATAAAAAATCTTTAAAATGTAAATGAGTTTAGCCATCCAGTGTGCATGATGGAATGTATCTGGCACTCAAACATTTGCTCCATGTGCTGGAAACTCTGTAAGAGAGATTAGACCGAGCTTCAACAATTCTCTATAATCTTCTCTCGGGAGCTTCCAGTTCACTTTTCAGTTAGAGTATCCATTATAAATTGTATCATCTCCATCTTTACTGTCTTTAACTGTTCATTTAGACAATTGTCTGTATTAGAACAGTACATTTCTTGGTCAATATTACTGGAATCCCTTAAAAAGTAATACATCTGGATCTGATGTTGGACCAAAAGCTGCCTTGAATACGTGTACAAATAGTACTTAATGCAGGTTGGGTGACATATGAACGGGTGTCAAAAGAACGGGCGACAATTGAAAGGCGACTGTAGAACGGTGTATACATGATCGGTGCGTCTATTGAACGGCCGGACAGTTGAACGGGTAACAGATGACCGGTGAACAATTTATCCAGAAAGTCAATAAAATTTAAAAGCAACCTGTTAGTTCAGTTCTTGATATTTCTTGTTGCTTGGCTGAAGCATTCCGGTCGATCCTTGCAAAGTTAGTCTTTTGCACTTGTATGTCTTTCTTGAGACCTGTCATAAACGTCCATACGGTTGGATGGTGACAAAAGAACAGCGACTGGAGTTCATAGTGCCATCCTTCCACTAAATTTGTTGTTCTAGCAATGCCATCCATTCCAGCGGTGTATTGATTCCAAAGGGCAACTGGGTATATTGCCTATCCGTATACTTGTCCTCTTTGTCTGCGACCGCGAAGATAGGTATACTCGAAAAAGGAGGTCTGTTCATCGAGATGTTCTATATCGTCATGTTGAGTATCAGCTAAGACTTCAAAAGCTTCCACAACATCTGCTTCTGGGACGAAAGCACGTGCCAAAAGACACCGCACGTAGCACCTTTTGTCTCGTAATTTAATTTAAGACCAATCTCGTGGCAAAGTTGGAAGTAACATCCTGTAACGGTTGCGGTAGGGAATGCTTCAGAAAAGGTGTTCGTGGTTGCCTTCTCGAAATCTACCAAGATTTTTCGGGGGTTTGCTAGTGGAATGAGACGACGGACCTCTGTTAAAAGTAGCCTATGCCGTATGCTTCCTGTGTCTTGTTAGTGAGGAGGCAGTAAAGTCCGACCGGATTTATCCCATGTCCAAAATTAAAATGTATCGTATACTGAAAGAAGACACTTGGAACAACTCTAGTGTCGTCCGTTCAATTGACCGTCGTTCTAATGACGACCCGTTCAACTATCTCCCGTTAAAGTGTCGCCGTTCTAGTGTCGTCCGTTCAACTGACCGCCGTTCAAATGTCCGTATACCCTTAATGCATATGATGGTGCCAAGCAAGCCATAGCAAATTTTGTTCCCGTTTTGTTTCCATTAAAACGCAAACTCCATTGAGTAATGAGTATGTGTTGGATGCAGTCGTATCAAAAGATATTCCAACTACAGAAGCTTGTCGGTAATACTCTACCCCATAACGTTTCCTGAGGTTCTTCAATAAGCGGAAACGAAAGTCTTTGACCTGGTTTCAGCCACAATATTATTTTCTTTATAAAATAAAAAATTCTCAAATAGTTTGCAGTATTTTGTTTTTCAAAAATTATAACAGTAAATTAACAAATTTGGTTGTTTGCACAATCCACCATTTTATTTATGCTTAATATTTATAGTAGTAGAAGTAGTTTCAGATAACGACACTGTGTGATAACAAAGATCATTAGCATCGCCCTCCTCCTTCATCCAGGTTTGGGACTGGCACTACCTGGCACCAGAGCACGGACATGCAGTGGAGGAGGAGTAATTGTGTATGTTCTTATTTAGTTCTTTATTAAGAAATAGGTAAGTAAGTAATTTAAATTGCTTGACAATAAAAAATATTAATTTAATAAAATTTATCTTCAGAATAAAACTTTGAGCTTCTTGATGGGTTCCAGATATATGATATATGATTTTTCCTAAATACAAACCAATTTCAGTCAAATTTCAGTTTTGCTCTATGTAGTAAAAGGAATTCAAAAAGTAAAGAGCCTCTCTTAATTGTCTACTTTAATGTTTTTCCTACAGAACTTGAATCACCCTAATAATTATCTATGATGAACATTTCAAATATGGAAAGCTCATGGCATCATCGACATAACTAAGAACGCCCACATATAGCAGGCATCTCCGGGCTGCTGGTCATATAATATATAATTTCGCTTACTGAACAATAGTAAGTTGGCAAACCACAACTTATTACATTGAAGGAAGGGAATAAATAACTTGGGCTTTGGCTGTCGATAACCAGAAATTAAGGTTATGCAGTAGCTACAGACCTCAAAAGGATATGGAAGAGTCATGGCCTAACAAATACAACGAAGATAAAGTTGTGGAGAGCACTGCAGTGCATATTTTAACGGATTTGGACTACTGGGACCAGTGGCGTAAGTAGGGGTTCGTGCGCCCGGGATGTGTGAGCCCAACTTCTATATAAGCCTAAGGCGACTACCGTGTGGACGTGAACGTTTCGCATTGTCTTTATGTCTGCTGACTAGGGTGATTCACGTCACAATGGGGAAAAAATTATTTTTTCCTGATTGATCGACATAGTAGATAATTTTGTTCCTTTGGTCTTTCTGAACAATTCAGCAAAATTTTACTGTAATCTATGAATGTTTACTGGTCGCTCAATGCCCTGATGTCTGAGAGGGGTCTATTTGAAGAAACTACGAAATTGCCATTGACGAGACACTGGAATGCAACAATCCTAATTACATTGTGCAACAATCCTATAAGCAAGAATTATGTACATAGTCATAGGCCATACATAAACAATTAATTCCTACTTTGGTGTATATTACCATGAAGCCTTTGAATTGTAATATTTATTCTGAGCTGTGACGTCATTGTTAAGAAGTAGGAATACTTTCACATATTTATGTACAAAATGTACAAATGCATAGTTTTTAGCCGTATAGGATTTGTATTAGACAGTGTGAGAAAGAAAATTAAAAGCATTGTTTTAATACACTTTATCCTGAAATTGAAGTTTTTTAAATCTTCATTTCATAAATGTCATTTTTGTGAGAATCCCATTTTTCGAAGTACATGTAGGCCTATGATTTAAAAGATAATGAAAACTGGCCTTCAGCAGTTTATTCGTTTATGCGTCATTCTTATAGACCTAGCTGCAACAGAATATAGATAATGGCTTTATTTACTGCATTACAGCTAGCAGTGTAAATGGAAGAAAACTTTGCACTTCTGCGACAAGGTTGAAGACTGAAGTCACGTTATTTGGGAAACCAGATGCAACCTTTCCTATTAATGTATTGCCTTCAGAAGGCCACACACTATACACATTTCTGTTTTTTTATCATAACAAGATTCTGAAGAAGACTGTCAGAGAGTTTGAATGCAATTATTATCAAGTTAATCTGAATTTGGAACAAGGCTAGAATTCTTACAGCATTTTAGTCGAAGACAGTGTAAAAGCAAAGGGTCTAGTGGAGGAGTATAATTTGATAAAGAAAAGTAAAAACAGGGACTCTGAGTCACAGAAAAGCCAGATGCATATGTTGAAAAGTGCATCTCATTTTTGATATTGCCAATTAGCAAACTGAGCATGTTCTAAAAATTGATGAGAATAAGTGGTTTTTGGCAGATCAGCGAGAACCACGAAAGATGAACATGGCTGATGACAAGGATCTTAGTAAGAAAGAGGCAAGAGTTGCAAAACACAAGATCAGACTTGAACCCAGGTAGAAGCATGAAATGCTAAGAAAATCAGCTGAAGGGTCTAGTTCAAGTAATCGGGCAACTAGGATTGCAAGAGCAGCAACGTGAAGACGATAATGATGACGATGACGACGATGGAAACATGAATTTGGCTGATGACGACGACGATGGAAACATGAATTTGGCTGATGACGACGACGATGGAAACATGAATTTGGCTATGAAGTCAAGATCCCATTGTACAACAAAAAACAGTTGAATACCCCTCCTGAAGATTTATAAGAAGATACAGCAGACAAAAAACCTTACATTTTTCAAAGCAGAATCTGCATTGGATCACATAAACTTGTCGGACCTCGCTATCTTGGTAGCTGCCATTACTTAAGCAAACTGTTAATATGCGGATGAAGGCCCATTGTAATTTTCAACTGTTCATCGCATGCAATCATCTGTCAGCAAGGCTAGATTATCTTTCAAGAGACAATTACAAGGAAGTGATGGAATTGTGGAATTCCAGGAGAGACGGTCGGTGATAGAATGTATCGTTTCAGACAGTCAGGTGCACTTGGCCACATGGATGACCGATGTCATTTATTGCTTGGAGACCAATATTTTTATAGATCAATCTCAATTGACTGCCTCTGAGAGAAGAAATGTCACTGCATTCTGTTTATTTGCAAGTAATATGAACGTGAGAGCATGAAGAGCTAGTCCGGTGACATCTGATACACCAGTTAATGACTTGCAGTTGAACAAGCAGATCAGGCAGCGGAGGATTCCTGGTGAATAATTCAGCAATAAAAGTCTACAATTATTATAGACTTTTTAAAGACTTTTTTAATCAATAGATGTTGTGAATGAATATCTGTTTTCTTGTGACTACCTCGATTTACTAATCAATCTATGATTCATGTTATTCAACTTTATTGTGTGTGATATGGTCATCACCTCAATTTGTAACTTGAATACGACTGTATGGAAACTTTTGTGCTCATTGAGCGACCTCTAAAATGCATTTTATTTTGAAAAATTTTATACAGAATTTATTCTGTATACAAAAGGAACAAAATTAGCAACTATGCTCATCAACTTTCCCGAATTTTTTTTTCTGAATCACCCTACTGCTGACAGTCCGGAAAAATAAAAATTTTCTCCATTACTTTCGCCAAAATTTCTGATGACCTTTTTTTTTTTGCTTTTTCCCTCTTTTGTTCAAAAAAGGCTCGTATATTATGTATGAATGATAGTTATATTATGTATGAATGATAGTTTAGTAACTATTCGTGCCTGATTTCTTTCACACACAACACTGACTACTGGGACAAAGTCTGCTACTATCATTCCAATGTTATTCGAAACTAACATGAAATTACAGTATAACCTAAGACAATTCACCAAAACTACTGGGACATATCCTAAAACTACTGGGGCAAATCCGAAAACTACTGGGACAGTAGTTACACAGTTAAAATATGCACTGGAGCACTGGTGTGGCCGGTGGCTATATATGGTTGCGAGAGTTGGACACTGAGGAGGGAGGAGGAGAGACGAATAGAGGCATTCGAGATGAAGTGTCTGAGATTGATCATGAATATATCCTGGACGGAAATGCGGACAAATGAATGGGTGTTGGGGGTGGCAGGAGTGGAGAGGAGTCTGCTGAAGACGGTTAAAGAAAGAAAACTGATTTATTTCGGACATGTCATGAGAAGAGAGGGAACATGCATGGAGAAAGACATCATGCAGGGCACAATGCCGGGAGACCGGAAAAGAGGAAGACCGAGAACAAACTGGTTGGGCAATATAAAGGAATGGACGGTATTGACAATGGAGGAAATGATAAGACTGACGGAAGACAGGAGACGTTGGAGGAATATTGTTCATGATGCGGCCGACCCTCGGAACGAGGATGGCTGAGAACAGAACAGAACCAGAAATTTAGTTAAATCTTAAAATAATGGCATGAATTTAGCTTAGATCATCTACAAATGTTTACAACTTTCATGTCATCCAGTGTTCAGTCATTGCAAAAAATAGATTGAGTTGTCTTTCAATAAAGAAAAAATTATTAGATTATTCTAGCTCACAACGTACTTTTTCAACAAGCTATCATACGTGCCGTATCTTTCACAACTATAATAAGTGCAATGCTTATTCTCCTCAAGTATTTTTAAATTTAAAGATAATACATTTTACCAATAATAATGTCTACATTTATCATCTTTTGGCTTTAAAGGTTTAATCTCTTCTGACGAGTCAAAAGTATTGTGACCAAACTAGATCTAGATATGACAATGCGATATGGGCCTATTGTAAAAGTACAAAAAGGAAAAATATTGCCATGTAAAACATGCCTTTAGGCTTATGTGTCCAGCTGTATCTTGATCTCAAATTATTTGTCGGATATTTTACTTGACACGTGTAGGAAGGAGATTGGGAGTGGTCTCCATTTAGCTGCACGGTGGATGTCGTTATACCGTTGATGGTGATGGTAGTTGAAGGCACCAATTCTCCTGCAGAATCCCGCCACTCCATAAATGCATCCACGTTTCCACTATACTTCATGTTGCATGACAGATCCAGAGTGTTACACTCAGGCGAACACGTAATTCTTGTAACGCAGGAGTGACCAGATGGATACTGTTCTGTATACGGGACAAACGAAAGTATCAATTTTTTTAGATAATTCATTCATTCATTCATTAATTAGGGAGGTTTTATACAGCGCCTCTTAAAGAACATCTACGCAGGAGCGCTTCCGACCCAACCCCGGCTAAACAGAACAGTTTAAAGCTTGGAATTGGAATAGATAATAATAATACATATGCCAATTTATATGGCACCGTGACACGGCCATGCCGTTACAAGGGCACCTCACAAAACAGCTAACAACAGGCAGGATAAGCCATAGCGAACAGTTGTGATTTTAGCATGGATTTAAAGGAGTCCACTGAGTCGGCCAATCGAATAGCATGAGGAAGTCTGTTCCTGCATCGAAGACCGGCGGCCGAGAAAGCACGATCGCCGATGCTTGTCCTCATCCTCCGCACACGGAGATCAGTCTTCGCAAGCGATCGCAGTCGGAGCCCGGACGCGGAGGAATGAGTCCCAGTGCAACAATCGCTTAAGTAGTCGGGTGCGGCTCCGTGAAGTAATTTAGAAACAAGCAGACAGAGCTTGAACTCGATGCGGAATGGAGCAGGCAGCCAATGGAGGACATCGCGGAGGAGCGATGTGACGTGGTCGATAGTGAATAGAACGGGGTGGAATGGTCTCTCGGCACTATAATAGGCTAAGTGTCACATTTCAGGTCGCAGTATAATGAATAATGTTTAATCGGGACCATTTATGTTCATATTGAGAGGTGCTGAAGGCGCTATGTAAACAATCTGATATATACTTTTGCAAATATTTGTGCATACCACGTTTATAAGTTTATATATCATATATAGATAGAGAAAAAGGCAGAGGGAGCGACAGTAGGTTGAAAGAAGCGAAACTGGGGAAAAGGCATGGATGGAGAAAGGGAGAGATAATGAAACAAAGAGAGATATACTGTGTAGATAGAGAGATAACTGGCGCACAGACGTGCGCAGAAGAGGCAGCTGTACAAATGACTTTGCTGTGTGAACTTGCCAAAAACGATCAGCTGTGCTGCTTTCTGAGCAGCTTCTTCTGACTTTTCCATGCAAGTGTATGTTCCAGAGTCTGCGAGGCTAATGTTGTGTATAACGATGTTGCATTCTCCACCGGCGTCTTTACAGTTTCGGGCGTCGAATCTCTCTTTGTAGCCGTCAAAGACATAACCATTCTTGTAAACGATTTCAGGAATGTCTGTGCCCGGCCGCGAATGATGCCACTCGATGGCACCTATGGTACTTGTGCAGACTAATTCGATTGTTTCTCCAATCGATGACTCCGTATCTCTAGGACTGACGATGATATCGCCACTGACTGGAGCAATTCCAAAGACACAATAATTTGAAAATGAAACCTATCTATTACACGTGATCAATGATCATTGAGCACTAAGATCAGCTCAACATGGTATACTTAGCGAAAAGGTAAACAAAGGTGATGAGAATATATTATATTGAAATCAATCATTAAAGAATAATGAAATTATACCTAATATTTATTTATATTTAAACAGAATAATTATGTTCAATGTATTTGTGTTAAAGAAATTGCAAAAATATAAAGCAGAAGCAGCATACCATTATTCATTCATTCACTCATTGCGATAATTTGTATATGACTCATCTACTACTAAATATGTCATATGTCACCGATACTTAAACCACCGCATTGACTTGCCATAGAAAAGCGATTAGCTTTAGGCTAGTTGTGTACAAAACTTTGCATTTCAGCCAGCATTATTATTTTCAGTCTTTGCTGAATGCAAAGACCTATTTGTACACTAGTGAGTCTTCTGACATTCTTTATCTGAATATTGCGTGGACAAGGACGGCTATCAGCAAGCGCGACTGTTCAGTGGCTGACTTTAGAGTGACTCTGGAACCGTCTTTGTTCTCTAGAGTCTGTTCTGACCTTCAGATCTCAACTAGAAACTCATGTTTACTTTTACTTAATTCCATCGTGGGCTGTTTCGATGTCTTTTCGAATTCCCTTCTTGGTTTTCGACCAGATTCACCTTGGAATTTCGCTTGCACAGAGAGTTTGCATAGGAGCATAAATCGTCCGATGCCTTGAACCTTATGACAGCGGCGTTAAAGAAGTTATTAGGTTAAGCTAGATTAGATTAAAACGCCATGCAAATAATTAAGGTCATGTGACCTGAAGAAGGTGAAAAGAAGGAGGAGAGGACGACCTGCTTAAGCTAAATCCAGAGGTACGAAGTATTGGCGACTTCATTTGGCTAAACCTAATGATTTGAGGGCTGACTGCCAGATATTCTCACTGACAGTTTCCAGTCAGTAAACTCACCGTATAGGGTAGTTCACTACTGGGCGCAAATATAGTAGCAATCTTGAAATATCTATCTGCCATGGTCAGGTGTGGAACCTCCACCCTCGTACTCCATCTTCAGGGATGACAGTCCAGCATAATAACCAGTAGGAAGTCATCAGCCATGTCGGTCGCTGATCGACTTCTCCGTCATTTCGACGGATTATTTCGTCTAAATGCAGAATTTTTTCCGTAAATTCGAACGGGATGAAGTTTTCTGGTGCTAAGTGTGCGTAATGGACTTATTCGGCGGATTTGCCAAGGATTTTGTGCGTTTTATTGTATTTTGCTCGCAAGTCGCCTTGTCCCATGTGACTGGATCAGGCCCATCTTTCTGATGTACCGTCGAGCCTGAGCCATACGGACCGTGTACGCCGCCTGTAGCCGAGTGTTTTCGTCTCGGTGGAGGACGACTGACACAGGCCATTGGAGTAACCTCGACCTTTAGAAGGCTTCAGTCACTGAAGGCGCTTCTATCTACCGACCGACACTCGACGAATGCCTTTTCTGCGTACTCCCCGTGCCTCGACGAATAGCCGGACATGCGTCATCTTCAACCAGTGAGGGCTGCTCGTCGTGTGTGCGAACGCTGTCACCTGTGGCTGCTCTGCTCGATAGAGGCAACTTGGCTCAGAGACTCCGAACATAGGGCCTACATGCCATCTGTCAGCTTTCGACGCGAATTCGTTGGCTATGAGTGGGTCCGCCACTGGTAACTCTTCTAGCTACCGTGCATTGTTTTGCTAACTGGCGTAATATTTTCGTTCCTAATAAAACTTAACATCATAATAGACTAGCGCAGAGAGCGCCTCTGAACAGGTCCCTTGAAGAGGTGCTATATAAATTCTCAGAATGAATTTGACTATCGCGCACCTCACACGTGTGACATGATATCCTACTAAATTGGAAAGTAAATACTAACAAAAACATAATTTTTATGCTAGTAATCGTAAGCGTTAACTCAAATTTTTCAGAGCACTAGCCTAGGGGAAAGTACCACAAGACTCACCCTATGCCCAAGACGCACCCCCCATATAATATCCAGACTGGCTGATACAGGAACGCAGCAGCCTACTTACATAATAAGTAGATCAAGTGTCCATATGTTATTATTAATCGGTGTCCTTTGTTCGGAGAGGAAAGCGGTTTCTGAATTAAAAGTAAGTTTTCGGCATTTTTGAACTTTTGTGAGTGATAATTCAACAAGGCTTTTTCACAAAATTAAAGAGCAGTTTGGGAATAATCCTTACTTGTGTTTCTCAATCTCGTTATCAACTGCAAGTGTGGTAGAGTATATTTTAGCAACATCTAAGGGGAACCAAAATAAATATTCTTTAGAGGGTAGACCCGTCGGAGCCCAAGAAGCACCACGTCCCGTATACCCAAAACGCACCGGGTGCGTTTTGGGTATGCAAGTATGGAATATCGGCAATTAACACGAATATGTTCACATTAAATAGAATCACCTGGGTAATTACCAATATCTATAGTCTGAAATGACCTTTATTTGATTGGTTTTATTGGTTGTCAAATCATGGGAAAGGATTATACGCGAAAGACAAGCAGAGGATCGTAGGCCTATAGAGAGGGAACACTCAAGCGTGCATTAGCGGTCCTCAAGGATGGGCAGTCTTACACTTGTAAAAACATTTTGGAATTCCGAGAAGAACTTTACAGAGACATTTTTAAGGGGCATGTGCTTCAACTCGGTTGCCCAATTCAGCGAAGATTTAGTGTTACTCTGAGCGAGAAATTTGAAATGACCTTTTAATCTGTAGTTGCTCGACATTTGCCTGACATCAGTGACATGCAATTTTGCTTAGGCCCAAACTGCTGCTTTAAACTTGTCGCTTTATCGTATCAATGCCAAAACTAACGTTTTAGTACTGATGTCTACATATTTTTGCCCATATTGGACAATATGGCTTAAATAATAATAATAATAATAATAATAATAATAATAATAATAATAATAATAATAATAATAATAATAATAATAATAATAATAATAATAATAATAATAATAATAATAATAATATCTTTTCTTTAATGAAGCGCCTGACAAACGCACTGCGCTGTACATTTACATATTATGCAATTCAAATCTTAACTAGTTAACTACTAACAGAACAGACAGCCTGCAATACAACGTCGCTTATAGCAGCCTACAAAGCATATCCGCCTACGTTTGAGCTCGAACTCGGTACCTCTCGCATGTTATGCCCATCCAACGCGCCACCGGGCTCAAATGGTGCTTGGCATGCTGGTACAGCATTAAACCATGTTGTTCCCAAGACGCACCCAGAGGGTGCTTCTTGAGGTCACCCTGTTCCCAATAGGCACCATCCTTGACATCAGATAAATTGAAGCATTTAGCTGTTACAGCACAATATTAGTTTTATTTTATAGTGCACATGTTTTTAGCAATAAAAGATCATACTAAGGGCATACTTTTTATTTTCATAATGGTATTAATTATGACGCTACAAGCTAGAAACGAAAAGGGGGTGCGTCTTGTGGCACTCTCCCCTACTCTAAATTTAGATTTAGAATTTAGCTTTTATTTCAGTGGGCGTTGAACTAGCATTTATGCAACCCTTCACTTACACGAATAGACTTATTTGTACGTATTGTGTACCACAAAATTTTAGAACGATTGCTATAATAATTAGGCCTACATGATTAACATCTGCACGCAAATAATAGGGCCTAATAAAATGATTTGAACAGGGCTGTCGAACTGTGAAACATATATATAGTGCGCAGTTAGCCTCACAGTACAGGCTTAAAGCAAACTGCGCAGTTACAGAGTGTAAATTTCATTTTCACTTTTGATATCGGTCGACAGACTGATGTAGGCCTGTACTTATAACAACCATAGCCTAAGCAGAAAGCATTTTGCGTTTTAGCTGAAGGTACGGTAGATCAACATTACACTTACCGATCAAATACGATTGCCACAAAAGGATAGAGATGACATAATTCTTTGAAAAACTTAAACAACAACGAGAAGCCATGTTTGTCGAGAGCTTCAAACCAAGCGACATGTAATCGCATGATCAGTCACGTGACCGTTAGGCTACTTGAAAATAGAGCGCATTAGGTGTATTATCAACAAGGCTTACGACCTCATGACCTAAGGCTATCCAATGAAAAGCTTCGAAAATATGCTACGACTTTAAATAGTAAATACAAACGCTTAAACTTAATAATTTATGTTTAAATGCTTGTGTATCCATTTATGATTAATTTCATCTGTCTTCACGATACTTTAATGATTAATGATTAACAACCATTCAACGCCATACTACTTAACCGATTTATGGTAAAGTCGTAGTTTACGTTGCTAAATTATTCTGATGTCTTCAATGCCGTACTTGACGTTGGTAAGTAAGCAGTCTACCTATGTGCATGTTAACTATCATCAATCCAGCTTCCATTTCATCGAGAAATATTTTCATCAATCCAACTTCCATTTAATTGGAAAAAATTACTTTTATCAATCCAACTTCTAATTGACGAAAGGAATATTTGTCATCAATTGAACTTTTATTTAAGCAAAGATATAGGCCTATTCTCATGGATCCAACTTCTAATTACGGAAACAATTATTTTCATCAATCCAGCTTCTATTGAATCGAAAACTGAATTCATCCATCCAGCTTCTATTTACGGAAAAAATTATTTCGATCAATCCAACTTCAATCTGAACACAGGAATGTTTTAGGCCTAATCAATCCCACTTCCATTTAGGGAAATAATTTTTTTTCATCAATCCAGCTTTCATGTTAAAGTGACAATATCAAATAATTTAGTAACGTAAACTACGACTTTACCCGATTTATGATTAATTTCATCTGTCGCATAGGCCTATTTATAAAAAAATATATATTTTAGAAGTATGCGACAGATGAAATAAATCATCTATTCTGTAGCCTGTCCATAGGATAGTTCGTCACCAAAGCTCTGTTGTAGGCTAATACTTATTGTTGATATAGCCTACACCCGGCGAACCTTTGGTCCCTGATAAATGTTAGGCTTATGTAAGTTTATTTTGAGCAAGAACTGAACTTCGACCTAATGTGTAGGCGTTTCTTTTGATATAGACTGAAAACGTTAGGCCTACTCTTTTCCACTCTCTCTTTTATGCCCGGCTTCAGTGTGCTCTTGTGAACTTTATATAGAAGGCGTTATCATATTACCGATGTATTGTTTTGTGTAACTTTCCTTTGGGTTTCGAGATGGGACTCCAATACCTTCTGTCAAATTTGCAAAGTCTAGACAACTGTGCCGGACAACTGTGCAAATTACCCTTCGCATATAATATTTCGTCCCATGTCAATCGCCAATGCTTTCAAACGCTACTGCTGCAGAAATTGGCGTGAACTAGCTATCGATAATAATTCGTTTTTGCTATTTTGCATGTGTCACTTTTAGATAACTGCATTGCTTCTAAAACTCACTCTAAAACTGTGCAATTTTACAGTAGCATAGGCAGGGGCGTCCATCCTATTGGGGGAATGAAGCAGAAATCTTCATAGCCTTTTCAGGGGGGAATGCATTTTTTAGTAGGCCTACATTAAATGTCTCCTCAGTTTTTTAATCTTAGAAATCAATCGATAGCCTATGTTTTTTAATATATATATCAGCCGTTTATTGATTCAACAACAGCACAATTAATTAGCAATCAGTCATTTTCAAAAGTTAATCTGCTGATGCCGTCAACAGGACAGCCCTAAAGGATAAAATAATCCGCTATTGCATATCCAGGTTACATTTGATGCGGCTCAGCTGATACGTCAGTGTAGCCAGAAACTGAAACTTATCAGAGAAGATGAAAATTCATGGTAGTCTCTAGTTGCAGTAGCACAACGATAGCAACGGTCCACAATGTTGATGCAAACTTTCTTGTTTATCGAGCAAGACCATCACCCAGCCAACATGACGGAAAAACTGAGAAAAGGACAGTTGGTATAAATGATGTGCTCACTGCTCAGTAGCACAGACCGCTATCGTTTTGGTGTTTACTATACCAGAGGTTTTCAAACTGTGGTACGCGTACCCCTGGGGGTACGCCAGGTGTCGCTAAGCGGCTAAGGGGTACGCGAAAAATTTCAAAAAATTATTTTGTTAAAATGTTTATGGACTTCATGTCCATCTTTCATTCATTAGCTATTCTACTTCCACCGTTCGCTTCTTTTTCTGTACATTTCTATGAGTTTATGCCATCCTTCATTGATTATAATAATATAAATATACTTTATGTATTCTATGTATTAGCTATTCTATGATTTGTTTAACATAGAAACGTCACAGCCTCGTCATATATTTCTTTCGCAATAAATAATTAGGCGTACATAATATGCCTTTCTTTTACTTGTACACCCAATTTGAACAATTCTACACTTAGAAAAACCAACTATCTACATGTACTATTATATACTAAATATCATCGACGTACATACAGTAGGCCTATAATTATTTATATGAACTCGAACCAGATTTGCGTTTGAAATTGACAAATATTAAACCAGATATTGTAAATCTGTGCTTGTCAAAACAAGCCCACTGCTCACATTAACACTTTCTAATAGTGATTTTATGTTTCCTTTTTGTTGATATGACTACATTCTTAAGTTAAAATTAGGGCCTACATTACTTTTAAAATTTTCTACCTATGACTAATACCGGGTTTCACCAATGATTAAACGGAGTTGTTAATTGCAAGGGGACTTCACGCTCGCATGTTGTCTTTGATCTGACCTTGGTGGGGGTACGCCAACATTCGATTTTTTTACCTGGGGGTACAATAAAAATAAAGTTTGAAAACCGCTGTACTATACGACACTGAATACGGTTTCTTGTCAAATAGAGGACCGGTTCCATGATGACCTGCTAGATAGTTTTGAAGAAATGTTTCGTTTTACGCCAAGGAAGTTGATAACAGAGGTAATAGGCCTAGTACCGACAAGCAGTATACCTAACTTATGTCACTTCTGCGACCTAACTTGAACTGATTCACCTAGATGATGCAGGCACAGGGAGTGACGATGATGATGAGCAAAAGACACATCTGTCGAGGGGACAGTGGATTGAAAGCAGTTATGTTAAGCCATTAGCCTACGCGTGATATTGCAACTTTCAGGCTATTTCACGCTAACCAGCTTGTACAAAGTCCTGGTCTCCCTTGCAGTGACCAGCTGCTCAGCTGAACGAGTAATGAATGAGTCGCATCCTCATTGTGAAAAATCGACTGAGATCAACTATGATTGATGACTGGTTTGCACCTCTGGCAGTACTAGACTGTGACAGTGAAGGAGACGCTACTCTATCACTAAAACTGGACGAAATTGTTGATCGCTTGGCTACGCACTCTGCTGCTCTGAAGAAGCACCAACTGTAATTTTAGTACTTATGTTAGTATTGTCATGACCGCTCAGGCGGTATGCCACTGTCTGTGTACAAGCCTTCATATTATTATTTTTATAATGCGTAATGTTGCTTGATTAGTGAACTAAAAGTTACAGAATCTAACAGTAAAATTGTGCTTAAAATTTCGATAATCGAGATTTTCTCTTGTGTCGACAGTCGACAAATCGTTTGGGGCCGTCGTCGTGTGGGGTGGGGGTGTGTCAACCTGATGACAAGAAGGGAAATGCTTCATAGACGTAAGGTGGATGGACGCCCCTGAACATAGGAGTAC
Organism: Aporrectodea caliginosa; assembly: GCA_020284085.1. Lineage (NCBI taxonomy): Eukaryota > Metazoa > Annelida > Clitellata > Crassiclitellata > Lumbricidae > Aporrectodea > Aporrectodea caliginosa. Next base: position 361,511 of record JACEVL010000602.1, on the reverse strand, counting down.
AGTAACTGAGCAGCATCGTTTCTCAATATTATCAAATCTCAAGTGCAGCAAGACCTTCACAAGCAGGCAGTTATTGGACACAAGGCTGTCAGCTACTCTTCAATTCGTGAATTCGGTACTTTTATCGGAATAAGCTTAATGATGATGATGTCCATGACTTCAACAGTGACTATGTCGGCAAGATCTATGATGATGATAACGACGATGATAATAATGATGGTGGTGGTGTATCTGGGGTGATGATGATGATGATGTTAAGAATGATAAGAATGATGATAAAGATGATGATAATGACTGCAATCTCAAATATCGTAATACTAGAATCAATTAATATAGATGACTTGTTTGACACTGATATTTCTTTCATTTCACTCAACTTCACATTTAATTTACATCTTTAATTACTAATTGTTACTTATGTGTACTAAAACAATGTTTCATGTTCAATGTCCCATTGTGCGTTTGCAAGTGGATCAATAAAGAATATACTGACTTAAATCAACAACAAAGTTATAAGCTTAAACCAGTGACGTATAGCCTACATTCGTAGCGTCAAGTTACTGCTAAAGAAAGCAAGCAAGCCGAGCTATAGGATCATTGGCTTGATAACATGTTTTAATATAAAATGCAAATTCACAAATTGCTATTTAAACTCGCTCGCCAATTAGGTAAAATGCTTAATGACAGTGTTTCTCTTTCACATCCATACTAAGCAGCAAACGGCTTTAGCGACATCCTGGCTATATAGGCAGTTGGATCAGTTTATGATTAGTCATCTATACAAGTAGACTAATGCACGACATTCATTGCATAACTACCTCTAGTATGTTTATAATTCACTATGGCCATAGCCATTGTAATACTTTGTTTCGGAGCAGGTGAGTGTACAAATTAGCGATTGCCTATTAGTTATCAACATTCTATGCTATTTTCAATATTGCTTGAAAATGTGAGGGTTTTAGTATAACTTAGTGAGAATACCGAGTGCAAAAGGCAGCTTACCTATGCCGTAAATCATTTGCTACATGAGAATTCTTTAATATCTTGAATCTGTTTAGGCTAAAGGCATTTTCCTAAGTGAAACACGCGTATTATGTGAGGTGAAGTAAATGGTATCAAACGATAGCGATGGAAACGTACGAATAGCCTACATAATTATGGTCATCTTCTTAAGGTCAGTTAAACGACTTTGAAGAATGTCCAGATAAATCGAATCTAGTTCGACAGGCGTTTATAAAAAGCAACACAGTTTGAAAATACGACTGTTGCTCTCGTGCTATTCTCCATAATGAAATCAAATTGGATTAACAGTAAGCAAAGAACGAAGGACCTCCTAAACCCTCACCTAAGGATAAATTAAAAGTGAATCCTGATGTCTGGTTTTGCTAACATTTGCCAAACCTAATGCAACTTCGATTCGCTTTTTATCTATTGCGAACCGAGCTAATATTTACCTAATAATGCATAAACTATTCATACATACTTTTCTTCCAGTTGCTCCTGCTATTCTTCGTGGGCCAAACAATGTGGCAGTAGTGGTAGGTACTAATATGACAATGACTTGTGAACCAACTCCAGGAACAGACACAGTAGATTGGTATCACACACCAGTTCGCAGTAAGGGTATGACACCTATTAACTACGGTTCTACAGTACTGAAGAACTTCTCAGAATTTTCTGCCGAAGGAAAAATACCCGGAGAACTGTTGAGCCTTAAGATCACTCAGCTGAAACATGCTGGCTTTTACCAATGCACAGCAACAGGTCAAACAGCCACAGCTCAACTAGTCGTTCTTGGTAAGTATCAGTCAAATGGCTGAAATGTCTGAATATTATATACTAACAATGCATGGATAACACAAAGTTTCAGCAACATAACATTCGAGATATGATTTTCATACATCATAGTAGCAATCCAGAACCTAATCAAAATTTAAGTATAGATTTATGTGATATTTGCCATATTGATAATGCAGTCATCATGATTATTTAATCGGCTTAGTTTACATTTCAGCGTCAGAACCACAATGCAACTTCAGCAGTCGCGTCATCAAAGAGGGGACCCATGTGAACCTGTTCTGTTCTGTGTCATACAATGGTTATTGGGCTCCTGTTATGCAGTGGAGTCAGACAACTCTTGGGAACACATATGTTCGGATCATTCCGGTTAAGGAAAACGCCATGGAACCATTGGAAAATGAGTTGACGTCAAACTTAAGTTTGGTTATCAATTCATCTACTCGAGGTTACAGATATTCTTGCAAGACATATTTTAAGAATACCTCGTCTAGTCAGCCGTCTAAAACAGCATCAAATACTCCCGAATACGAAAGCATATGGACATCGCCGGCTATAGAAATACTTTGTAAGTATACAAATCTTGCAATTTTTAAGAGGAATATATCACATATTTATTTGACAAGAACGCAACAGTGAACGCTGATATTATTATGCACTTCATTCATTTAGGCCTATGCTACAACTGGCATATATTTTGTATTTGTTAGATGGTCCAAAGAATGTAACCGTGTCTCCAACGAAAGACGTCTTTCATCCGGGTGATGTATTGGTGTGTTCTGCGGATTCGACTCAGAGTCCAGAGTTTGAATGGACAGAAATAAAAACAGGGAACGTTTTCAAAGGACGAAACATCGTCATAAATGCATCGATGGTGCGTCATGAACCTTACAGCCTCTCATGTACAGCAATCAACAAACTGACAAACGCTTATGTGAAATCCAGGCTTTTCACATTCGCTGTAAAACCGAAGCCTGCTAAAGATGAATCCACTGTAACTACTGGTATGGTTATGCACGAAATGCTATTATGTAACATTTATTATAATCTAGAAGTGTAATTCGTCGTGTAATGTCGTCACGCAATTAACGTAGTAAGATGGAAGCTGTAAACCAGTGTGGATGAGATAGCCATTTATAATCCCTTCAATTTCTATCAATTTTTTGTGGGCTGTACAGTTAGCAGAACTTCTTTTTCTAGTGATTTCACCACCCATTCTTGAGGCAATCCATTTAGTGGTGTCAGTGCCAATAATGATAATTTTTTTACTCCTTTTTCTGTCAGATTTTGTGCTAATCATCAACATCTCAGGCTACTCTGTTATCATTACTCCACAATGTCTCCTCTTTGTACTCATCTTACATGCCTCCACTGCCCTCCAGTGTCTGCTCCGTTTTGCAGCAGGAGTTTTTCTGTTGCACGACCGAGGTTCTCGACGTCCTTGATGCATTTTTAACCTTGACTGAATACTTTCTTGTTTCACCGCACCTATCATTAATTATGTTTACAAAATAGGTGGAGGGGGTGGGGTTTGGAAACTTTGACAGTTTTTGACAAGGGGAAGGGGTTCAATACAATTTGACGTCAACAAATGTTTTCCAATGACCCTTCAAAATGGTAGCTTAAACATTAAGCAATTCTAAAAATGTATAAAGTGCTTAATGTTTAATACTACTAAAAAGCTGGTAATAAACTAAACTCATATATTTTGAAATTCGAGATTGCATTTTTTCAGTGTTAAGAAAGATTCTACATGTATTGACCCATTGTGTTTTCGTTGTTGTAGGGGGGTTCTGTGATTGTTGACATCATTTTTAGGAGGTCTTTTAATGTTTGACAGTTGTTGACAAGGGGTGAGGGGTCAAAAACTGCCTGAAATGTGTTGACATAATTAATGGACGACCCTTTACCCAGGCTGCTATTTTGTCACATCTAATTGACTGGATTTTAGCCGTTGGCATACGAAAGCGAGCCATTATCAGGCCAATATCCAAAACATCAGTCCGCCAGGGCAGAGTGGCAGGATATGGTGGATAAGCAATTTGAAAAGATAATTCTTAACTTCAGAACGCAGTCATATATACGAATACAAACAGATACAGTGAGAGAGTTCCAAAATCTAGGTCTATCAACTGAAAAACTCGTTCAGTAACAACAGTTCTAGTTGTAGGGATAGCCAAAATAGCAATGCCCTTGTTGAATATTGATATGACT